>QVOB01014125.1:0-15313 GCA_014839585.1 Pseudomyrmex concolor
CGGGAAAGACTTTTCTCGCCAATGCTATTTGCACCGAGGTGATTATCCGATTTGATTGTGACAAGCGTTACGAGTTGTAAGTAAGAATGCGGGATAAAGTGTACGAATTTCCGAGATCTTTAGGTCGGCGCGTTGCTCTTCGACGTGTCGGTTTCTGTCCTGTTTGACAAATACGTCGGAAAACGGGAAGAGCGAAGACTCATGGACATGATTTCGACAGTGGCTCGCGCGTACGCGCCTTCAATTATCTTTCTCGAAGCTGGCGAGAAACTCTGGCTGAAGAAAGTCCCACCCGACGAACAACATCTTCAACCCAGGCGATTTGCCCAATCCTTCGTCAGACTGACAAAAGCCATCAAACCGGGTGATCAAGTACGCGCTTAATTTCTCATTGTTTCTTCCTTCGGTTCTATTGCGTGTATAACGCGATTTGACACGCACTACTGCGAATTGTATTGACATGTAGCAACGCGTCAACAGATACTATTTCTCGCGCTTACCGCGGAACCGCAAAATGCAAAGGGCGCCTTTATCAGGTTCTACAGTAAATTCATAATGGTGCCCGTTCCGGATTACAACACGCTGTACATGTATTACAAGTATCTGTTGATGAAGTATCACGGCGTCGATCGCGACATCGACGTCTCCTGCTTAGCCAGGATGTCCGTTGGAGTTCCTCTGGATTTCGTCCGGCAAGCCGTGGAGAAGGTGCTCTCGTTACGCCGAAGAATCACTCTCAAGTTCAATCCTTTGAATCCGGCAGAGATCATGAAGGAGATACTTGAGTATCAACATCCTTATAAGAGCGTAGAAGCGATCGACAGATTCACGAAGCGCCTGCTTGCCAAAAAGTGACTGAACGAGTAGATAAACGCACTTTATATCATGAAGTGTGAATTTGGACGCGATTGTATTTTTATATTGAAATACAAGTGAGACGAAAATGTTGTCCTTGTGATACAGTCAAAATAATCAGGATCAAAAATCAAATTTATAAATTTTTTTAAGAATTGTGTTTGCGCCCTAGAGAAAAGAAAAAGAAAAAGATTTTTATTTGCTAGAAATATTCTATTCAAACATTAAATTGCACGGGAAAACAATACCTACCTATAATGTGCAATGTGTGCGTCAATTTCGAGCGTTTCTTCAACCCTTGCACCCTCCCACACCTGACCTCGGGCTCAAAGCGGAGGAGGAATCCAGTAGCACCCACACCAGTGAAGTGTCCGCATCGTGCGATTCGTCCTACATAGGTAGAAAGCGGTCTTCAAATTCGAATACAATCTGGCACTACCATATCTCTTTCCGTTTCTCTTGAAATTCCTCGAGTGTTGTCTCCGACGTTTGGTGAAATTTTCAAAGACACTACTTCTCTTCAGGAGAGGAGAGAGGGGTGATACCTTTATCTTTTACAGTATCGCCGCATGATCTCTCGCGTGTACGCGCGAGATTTCTTTGCCAGGAGGAATCTTCGTCGAAAAAAAATGAACTTCAACAATTTAACTGCGTTCGATCACCTGAGATCATTTATTACCTGTTGCACATGTACGCGCGACGACGGTATATACATATACGGTAAGTCATACGAAACGTGATCTCGCTCGGCGCGCGCGGGCGACGCGCGGAAAACAAACGCCGCGTATTTTTTTTTTCTCCCCAAGAAATCGCGCGATTACACGAGCGCGCCCCGGACGACGGTCAGGACGACGGTCACACGACAAGTATATGCTGCGAAACACTAAGAGCATACTCGGCGATCGTTTCGACAGAGACGAGGAAACGTCGCCTCCACGTCGTGTCCACACGGTGGGGACTCCCTGTCCGTTTGTCTGTTCGCCTTTCTATGTGTCTCACCGTGTGTTTCCACATAGTATAGCCATGTATGGAACACGAGACGACGTTCTCTCTCCGAGTCTTTACGCCCACTTGCCACGGCCCGCGTTCTCCGCACCGGCTCTACGCTGAAGCTGGAGCAGGTATCGTCGTGGTTGACATCACGACGATCGCGAGAACAACGAAGATGATAACGGCAGAAATATTCACGTCTCGACTGTTGAAGAGGAAAAACTTTTTAGAAAAATTACGTTCTAGGAAAAGCGAACAAGTTGTTTTCTGATTTTAAACACTTAAACATTTTTACAAGTTTTGAAATATTTTATACAAACTTTTTATTCTCATATTCAAAGTGCATTTTATAAAAAAAAAAAACTCATCTCAGAAAATTAGTTTTCAATTTTTTATAATAATAAAATGAAATTTCTGTACAACTCACTATTTTGCATTTCTCGCTCTTTCAGAAAAATGACGCGTCATCTCATTCACATTATTTATCGACGAGCAACACTGAATGATCTTCGAAAAATATTACTGAATGGAATATACGTGATATTTTCATGCGTGTGAGAGAGAGAGAGAGAGAGAGAGACGGTGCGGTGAACGTAGTAGGAGGTTTCGAAGGTCTTCGGGATCCTCGTGAAATGTTTTTTAATACTGGAAATCGGTCCGTCGCGGTCGTTACGAAATCGCGTAAAACCGGGCCTTCTACGCCCACGCTGGAACGAGAAACCGGCGCGTGGTATGTGTGTGCGTAAAAGAAACTTCGATTTCTTTAAGAAACACTGGAGAGCTGTTTACAATATAGAAATGAATGAATTACGCGGAGATACTCGATCTTTATCACAAATTCGTGCGTGAACACACTAATGATTTTTGTTTTGTATTTTTACTCGGATACTTGAAAAGTAAACTAAACAATAAATAACAATGTTTTTTTTTTATTAAACTTCTTAGAGTTAATAGAGTTTAAAACTTAAAATACTTCACATACCTGCTAAAATTAAAATTATTTCTTCTACAACTTACAGTGTACACAATATAAAAATATAAAACAGATCTGTCAGTCCTTTTTTTTTTTTTTTTGTAATTCTTAATTATTAACATTTTCCATTATGTCTATGTAATTCTTGACATCGTTCATGTACCTTCGTAAAAACTTACTGTCCTTTTTTATATTCTTTATCAAGTTTTTGACTTCCATTTCTCTGTAAAACACAGACCGTATATATCCAGTTACACGCACGCGCACACACAAAAGTATTTAAAAAACTTGTACTCACCTTACTGTACCTAGTACGCAACAAACGTTTATGTCACTCGGAATGAGTCTGTCGAAGACTTTAACTTCAATTGTGATCCTCAATATAATGTTCATGTGTTTACTGAGAGACACAAATGAGATTCTAAATAAAATTTAATAATCATATTAATTGAGTTATCAACAGCATGTGTATCGATATTTAAAATAGTCAACACGCTCACGCACACTCATACATACATACACACACACACATATTTTTTCTCAGAAACAGAAATAAGTTGTTACTTGTCGCAAGTTATCTGCATCATGTTTAAATCATTCAAACGTCTCAGGTCAAACATGAAATCCATCACTAATTTAACTTCCTGAGACATGAAATCGAGCATCCAAAAAATGTTCTTGTGATACTCGAGTATTTCCGCGTTTACTCTCTGCAGAAGTAGTTTATGAACTATCCTTATTAACACATCTGCCTTGTCTGTTAAATATAAAAGATGAGACGCGACGTTGTTAATATTGTTTATTTTGCTCTTCGACTTGTCATCTTTGCACGTACTCACCTGTGAGACGAGAAATAATCTTGATTTTCTTATGCGGATTGTTACCGAGACGCGTGAGATTGCCGAACAGAACTGTGGCAATCAGCAACGAATTCGCCATAAAACCGAATACGATCAATTTTCTGTCAACGTTTTTGCGAAACACGTTCCAAATGCAATCGTCTCTGCAATTAATAATAAAATATATTGTTGTTTCTCCTCTATCAATCTCCTCCAATCATTGATATGTCAAAGTACAGAAATTATGTGTATACCTTTCACCGAATGTTTCCAACTTCTGAGATAAGAATAAGAAGTATTCTTCTTTGGTCAAAGGCTTTTCTTTTACAGGAGTGACAACAGATTTTTCCGTAAAAAGGTTTTCTTCAATACGGTCTTTTACATGTCCCATACTCTGCTGTGATTTTACTTTATCTTTTTTCACATTAATCGGCGAGATGGAGATTTGTTTACTAGGATCCTGTACATTCGTTGTACCCAAAGTTGATTCTCCGCACAGACGGTTGAAACAATTAATTGTCATCTTAAATGAATAATCTTTATGAATATCTTCCTTATCAATGTTATTTGTTTCTTCGATATTTTCGTGACGATCGTTTGTTTCACTGTTCTCGACATTCACTGATTCTTTTTTATCTCTTAAAACTGCAAAACTGTCGTTATCTTTCGCTACACTTTTTTCTGTCGGATGTTCGGTAACTGTTGTTTCATTTGTCACTAATTGTGTAGAACTCTCGTGCTTGTTCGCTTGACTGTCGTTGGTCGACACTTGAAATCGATGATGATTGTCTGGCGCGTCGTGAAAAGAAGCTTCTTCCTCACTGTGCATCAAGGATGGCGGGTTAATTGATTGCAAATCGCAACTATTTTCCAGATACGGCAGACTCTTTCTCAGAAAACTACACTCGTTGCTTCCGTTCAGACTATCCTTGAGATTGGTCTTTGTATCCACGAAACACTGATTATCAACAGTTTTCGAAGCTTCAAGTGCGTTATTTTCTTGAAAAGATTGAAGTTTCACTGAATTGCAATCGTTTATTTTACATGAATTCTTATCAGAGTGATCTGAATTGTCTGACGAATCGATAGAAATGTTGGAGGATTTGTTGTGCGTATCTCTTGCTGGTAGAGTTGAAACTTGATTTTCTTGTGTCACGCTCTCTCTCGCTAGATTTTTCGTTATTGATTGTTGCAATTCTTGATTTTCATCTTCTTTATTTACTTGTGTAAGATCTAAAGTCACCGGAACTGGAGCAGTAATTTCCATTGATGCATCTTGAATTGGAGTTGCAACTGCGTTAGCGTGACATGTCGATTTCGTGAGATCCGGATGTGATGTCCTTTGAACTGTTGGCGATGTCTTTGGCGACCGTATCGTATCTCTTGTTGTTAGACATTTGTTTTCAGGAATGATTAAATTTTCCAATTTATTTGATGTAGCCTCTTCGCCTGTCGAGTGGTGTGAAGCACTTTGAATTAGCACTTTATTTGGAGGAATATAATCGATTGGATGCGCAATATTTTTTGCGGGGAACTGCGTATTTCGCATTGTATCAGAAACCAACAAAGCGCGAGTAGTAGCGTCAAGTGTTCGTTCATTGTACAAAACATTCGGAACAGCTTCGGTAAGTTCCATAGATTCGTTCGAGAATCTCGTATCTCTATTCCAGCAGGTTGAATTGCTGATAACTTCTTCTCCTTGTATATTTTCTCCAAATGTTGATTTGCAAGTAATTGGATTAGTGTTTACCTCGTGATTTTTTGATAATACAGGTTTAGTCATTTCCATAGATACATTATGGAAAACCATGGTTCTGTTATCTGCAGATGTTGCTCCGTGCGATCTCAGATTCTCTTTGTTACAAACATTTGAAGATAGCATATTTACAGGCTCTGTCATGTCCATTGGCAAATCAGTAAAATAATCAGTTCTCTCAATTTGATCCTTTCCTGCAACCGCACTCTCACTACGGAGATGCGGAGCAGTTCCTCCGAGAATCTTACCTGATAAAGCAGTGGTAATGTCCATGGACATATTTAAATCTGGATCATTTGTACAAATTAAATCGGCGTTTGTAGGTATTACGGTTGTTAACACCATTGAATCGTTAACGTAAGTTGTTCGTGATTCTGCTCCAATTATTGCGTCATTGTGAACATTGTTTCCGATATTGTATGTTGTACTTTCACAGGTGTTAGCTTTTTTTGGAGTATGATGGGAAATGTTTGAATCATAGTTGATAAATCGTTTAAGTGTTACAGCTTGAGTAATTTCCATTGTTACATTATTGAAATCAGTAGTGCAGTTTGTATGTAAGTCGTTTAAGTGCATTTTATCATCATTCTGTATAATATTCTGCTCTTCTGTACGTAAAATCATTGAAGATACCACTGGCACCACTGTAGTAAGCTCCATAGAATCATCCTGAAGACACGTCTTATCCACTTTGCAGGTGTCGTTAGTAGATGATTTGAAATGTTTAGCACGATTACCTACACAATCTTCTTCATCAGAGTCTCTGTATACAATAATATTGCTTGATGCTGCGTTTTTAAATACATCTGATGTAGCGCGCGCACTCGGTGATGTATATATTTCCTGTTGAGACACTTCCGTAACATTATACGCTTCATTGTCATTAGATAGAGTACTAGATGCAAGAGGAATATTTTCAATCTGAGAACAATTATCGAGAAGGTTTGTACGTATAACCAGACTGGTACAGTCCGTATCAATGATCATATCATCTTCCTCATTTGTTCTCACGACGGGCTCACTCAGTCCATTATTTTCTAAACTAGAATTCTTTGAACAATTTATATCATTTTCAACAGCAATGTATGTAGGTTTAGAAATATATTCCAATTTCTTGTTTGATTCTTCTGCAGAATTCTGATCCAAAGATCCTTTGGAACTACAGTCATGCTCTTCATATGTGCTGTCCCACACAGTCCCTTGTTCAGTGGTGTGACAAAACTCTCTGCATAAAAAAATAATATGTATTTTTTAAGAAATGTATTTTTCAAAATTGATATTATATTATCATTCTAAGAAATGCACCATATACTGACTTGACATGTTTCTTCTCTGCAAAGCTAACACGTCTCTTAATTTTTGTCGGTGGATTGTTTTCATCAGGTGAAGAATCAAAATTTACAACCTGCAATGGTTGTCGTGGTTTTTGTGGTTTTAATATCTGGGAACAGTGAAAATTAATGTTTAATTATCAGTATTGTGTAAATTATAACACATTTTAACAGAAAAAAAAAAAAAACTATGCTTTTCTTAGAAATATAAGAGCCAATGAAAAATTTCAGTTTTAACAAGAAGTTAAGTCTAATCACTCAATTCAAAACTATACAAACAAGAGAGATTACAATAAAAACAAACACGTTAGACAAGTGTTTATTATCTTGCATGAAGATAATGATCTTGTAGACCAAAACGTCTCAGAAAATATTTTGAAACGTTTATCAAAACTGAGATAACAATTTTCTCTAAATAAGATAAAAAAACTCACCGATGATCCAGATATACTCTTCCTCCTACAACATAACAAAAGTACAGATATTAATAAACAAAATCGTTTTTCTTTCTTCAAAGAAACTTTGTTTTGTATTGTATAACATAAATCTTAATTGTACAAAATAAAACAATACTCTTATACTTACATCTTTATTCACGTATAAAAACTCGCAGTTCTGCACACTCTTTGCACACAGGATCACACAGGAAATAACACACAGGACAACACAGAACAACACAGGATTCGACAACCGCCAAATGCAACGCTCGCTGCGCGGCAACAGTCAAGTCAATCAAATTTTCTCACACCACGCGAACGAAGTGGCGATAGCATGTGAAGAGAAAGATCCACTCGTCGTGCAACACTACTAGGCAAAAGCAAGTCGTTGATTGGCCACGCGTTATTCCCTAGCAATCTCTTCAATCGATCGGTTATTCCACTGTAATCGACCAGTCAATTGGTCGATTACGTTTTTAATCGTCCGATTAGCCGAATCGGAAATGGTAAGACTGATTCGGACTGGCCCAGAGCACTCGTGGGGTGCACGTGGAGTGAGAAGAGCTCTTCTCTTTCTCTGTATATAAACAATTTAGTGAATATATCAAAACCCGAACAAATTTTATTTTATAAATTTGCTTATATGATTCGAGAATGGCGAAGCTCAGTTCTTATTACACGCTGTGTCCGCTCATCGACCAGCAAAGTTTACTGGGTGTCGAAAAGGACAAGGAACAAGGTTGTGCGATAGTAACACTCGGCAGAAACATAGTGATACGTTACAAGGTTAGATTTTTCATCAGATCAGTTAGAAATTGCGGTTTCGTCGCGCATTTTAAATTAAATTTGGCACGTGTGTTTCCAGCTGCAAGACCTGAAACAGATCAGCAGTTGGTCCAGCAAAGAGAGACTGACGACGCAAGTCATCTACGACAGATCCAAGCAGCGTTACGCCGCTGCCTTCAACGAGAGAAAGATACGAGTCTGGTCGGAGAACGAGACCGATCTGAGCAATGTGAAGGGATACAAGTTTCAGTCTCCGCTTTATGCTATTCTGCCGCAAGACGACTCGTCTCCCGTTGTGGTTCAACAAAACGGAGCTACAGCCTCTCTGGAATGGGCAATCGCGAACAGAAAGACATGGACGAGCAATGGTATAATCAAAGCCAAGGAAAAATTATCGGATTGCAAGTTGATACATTTGAACGGGCGAACGAGCTTGTTTTGCCTGACGAAAATAGAGGAGGTCTACAATTGTCTTGTAGTCAGACTGGAAGATGACACTTGCTTGGAGATGATGGAAACCGTCAGACGGATAGAATTGAAGAGGAGATCGGAAGATCTTGTTGGACATGTGGTAGTACGCAACAAGAACAACGCGTATCTGTTGACTCTCTGTATGTGGAATTGAATAATCGAGACAGAGCACTATTTTTCACCCAGAAATATCGAACTGTCATTTATTTGTTTCAGGGTCGCACGGTAGATTGTACAGTCACTTTTTAACGGGAGCGTCTTCCTATTCGGAGTCCAGCAGATTGATCAGCGTGATTACTAATATCAATACGAAGTATCCCGTGGTTATGACTCACTTGGACGAAGCAACCATAGCGGTTTACGGAGCGGATGTCGCGGACGAAGGAGCGGTGCTGATGATATACAACGTACAATTCAAATTGGTACAGGCGGCGCAAAAGCTGAAGCTGTACACGAACGACGCGAAGCTCTGGAAGGTGGAGGACAAATTGTTGCTCGCGGCGAACAGACACCTGGCCGTCGCACCTTTTCACCTCGCGCCGCAAAGAATAGCCGCTATGGTGGGCTCGTCTCTGCACTTCAGAAACGACAATCACGACACGGACGATATTGTCGTGATACAGGAAGCGACGGTGGCTCATTGGGACAAGAAAGAAGCGTTCGTGAAAAATCCTCTGATGAGTGACATACCTTCAAACATTTGCAAATCGGTCCAGAGTTACTTGAACGAGGGATGGTGCGATTCGGCGATACACGAAGTGTTGATCCCGCGCCTGATGGAAACAGGCGACGTAATGTCGATCTGTTGGTGTCTCAACACGTTCAGAGATCTGCCGGAAAAATTACTGGTGGACCTTTTGGTATTTGCGTTGAAGAACCCGGACAAAGTTCACATGCAAAACGGCACGAGTGCCGGCACATCGAACGCTGATCAAGAGAACTGTTTTCTCGACAAATTGTTCGATATCAGATATTCCAGTGTTTCTCTGTTACCTCACTTGAAAACTACTTTGACCTTCGACCAGGTGCTCAAATTGCTGGAATATTTAATGTGCAAATTGAACGAGGAAACATACTTGTTCGATAATGATTCGCAACTAAAAGAATACAAGATCTACGACTGGATCTGCGTGCTTCTCGATTCTCACTATCAACATTATCTGTTGTCTCGAGACGCTCAAGTGTCGAAGCTATTCGATCAGCTGACCTCGGTCTTGGAAGATCACGTAAGTATATTTAAAAACTTAAAAGATATTCTATTACGTGTATATTCGTTTTTTTTTTTTTTTTTTTTTTTTTTTTTTTTTTTTTTAAGATCTCGAAAATCTGAGGCCTATAATAGATCGGATCAGCAACGGAAAACCGTTGCGATCTTCCTCCACAATATACAACAAATTTTATTCTATAGAAGAAATAAAACTTTATTAGACTGTATAAGATAAAATCAGATGAAGAAACAAGCGGTCTTTCGTCGTCACATAGATCGGTAAAGAGATGTGTGTGTTGTACTTTTTATACAGAAAAACAATTATACTATGTTTTCATTTTGTAAATAAATAAAATACGTGAGACAGAGATATTTAACTATACAAAAACTACTGCGATGTTGTTTCTTTTATTAATACCGCAAGTAGATTCTCTCTACACTGATAAATTACACACATTTCCAAATCTTATGCACAGAAGATTCAGAAATCGAAAGTTTTATATAGTGAATTCTCTGAATTTTCTCAATGTATCTCTACTTCAATTCGTCGGCGTATGGAACGGAACTCAAATCGCCAATCGCGGCCACGGACAATTTTCCGCCACCGAATTTTCCGGCAACCTGAAAAAAAAAAGACCGATGAAAATGCTTCGTCATACACCACTTTGGTGTATCTTTGAAGAAAGATACACCTCGAGCGTAAAAAATTGCACACCGATTTGACGTCGGACGCAGTTACTTTGTCTACTTGCGCCACAAGATCGGACGGTTTGTACACGCATCCTTTTAGAAGCGCTTGCTGTTTGATGTTCTCCAGAATCGCGGTGTCGTTATCCGCCCCGTATAATATTTCTGCTTTTAACACGGCCTTGCCACGAGCAACGTCGGCGTCGGAAAGTTTTGGCGATCTCAGATATGCGGTGGCGGCTTTTGTTACCTGGAACATAACTCTTGTTACATAGAAATACGTATATAAAAGATATACTACGCGTGTGCTTCATGTCTGACAAGCTTCAGTAAAACCTACAGAACCGGCGACACTGGGTACTGAGGACAAAACAAAACCGAACAATCCGGAATCGGAGTAAGAAGCATTAAATGCCGAGATGGCGAATTGTTCGGCGCTTGCCGCGTTGGAGGCGTCTCTATGAAGCGGAGATACGCTCGTTCCCCATTTTACACGCGGCCCAGTACCGACCGCTCTCTGCAGCACAGCGCAGGCAAGCGCGTCCTTCTCCTTGTCAAAACCCGGAGCTTCAACGGCTACCGCCACAGTAGCCAAATCGGACGATCGTTCCTTACGAAGTTCTCCTCCGTGGTACTTGGCAGCCTGCACAGCGGCATCCTCGGAACTCACGTTTAGGTTCGAGGCAAATTTGGAAAGGTCCGCTAGCGAGACGCCAGTTGCCACAACTGCGCATTTGGAGCCGGTGAACCAGGTGTTGGCGAAATGTTGCAACTGAGAAGAGAAAGAGAGCGAAATCGTCTCTCTGTCTACTGCCTCTGTCTACTGTGTGTGCCATTACGTACGTACAGTTTCTGTATTGATTCTTCCAAGTTGTCTCTTTGGCGAATACAGGGAGTAGCCTAGTCCTGAGCGATAGGCTGCCTTGTGTAGTAACTCTAATATGCGGGTTGTTTCAGGTATCATGGACAATTCGTAACGCAACCTGGGTAGTTGATCTGAAATTTCCCATGGTTTGAACACTTGCTGCGTGGCAACATCTTCCAGGAAGGTCAAAGCCTGATCTCTGTTAGAAAGTACGTGCAATTGTAAGAATTATCATTATACATTTAGAGATGCGAAGTTTCTTAAACAGAAAGACTCCTTACAAGTTGTTTCTTGTTACTTGTAATGTGTAAGCAATGCTCTCGCGATCGGTGGTGGCAGTTAAGTTTCCACCTAATTGTTGAATATTTCTAGTTATGCCAAAGCAGCTGGACCTGGAGGTAGTTAGACCAGCAGCAATACGAAGATGATGTGCTATACCTTGCGTGTCATAGGTCTCATTGCGTGAACCAGCTCTGGAAATACAAAATTATGTATGAAATAGTCACACACTTTATTACTGTCACTCTCTGTAATTTGTTATACCTAAAGGCAATTGATATTTGTGCGACAGGACTGTTGTTGTCAACAGCGGCAACGGTCACCTTGTTGCTTAGCACTTGAAGTTCAGGAGGGATTGCAGTCGAGCATTGAGCTGCTGCAGCAGCTGCGTAATGTCTCACCTAAGATAATATAAAAGATATTTTTTAATTAAATTTGACATATTAATTGATGCAAAATATATCTAGAAATCTCCTATATAACACGGCTATATAAGTTTTGCAATTTCATCAAAAATGTTTTCTGCTCGAATGACAGGTAAGGCACGAACATAAAGACGTGAACTACACGATCTACTGCAATCGAAGTTTTAATTTTTGTTTTGACAGAATGTGTTTACAATTGTTTTCTATCGCAACTGTGAAATTGTTTTGAGCAAAAAAGCTGCAAGGTTAACATTTATATATCGCAGTCCGACAATTTACATAACACTTATTACGGGTGAGAATTTTAATGGCGTGCGGTGTCTCGCAGAAGAAAGGTGACATAAAATTCGACACGTACCGTAGGGCTACGAAGAACTGGTGACCGTACAGCGGAACATGCCATTTTCGTGCTTCCCGTCGAAAAAGAACAGCTGACACAGGTTTTTTTTTCGACAATCTACTTCCCAATCTATTCCTCCTCGAATTTAACTACGACTCCGTGGCGGCACACTCCTCCTCGGGTGACCACTTTGAGGTGACCACACCGCGATTATGGCGCGCTCTTATTCCGTGACACACAACAGTCGATAATCGCGGTTCGAGTCCTCGTCGTGTTACTGATCGATGATAAAGCCAACGAATGAGATTTTTGTTGCGCAACAATTAAATCTGAGATCAGCGCGACGTGCGCTAAATTTCAAATGTACGCGCACAGTAGCTGATGTGACGAATGTTCCTATCAGGTCTGTTACAACATTATTGTGTTAAATCGTCTTGTGCTCGCGAAAAAATTGTCGACTCGAGACTGCGGACCACCGTGGTGTACACTTCTCTTCGGGATAACATGGCTACGTTAGTATACTCATTGTCAGTGATATTGTTTTGATTACATCTTTATTGTGTACATAAATTGATACAACGTTGTTACACATGGATTTATTGTTTACATGTTTCTTACGTGTCTCGCTTGCAGTTTTAATGAACCCTATTTTCCCGATATAACGCAAGTCACCGATTCGGAGGATGAACGGGAACTCGAAATGTTAATGCGATGTTTGGAGAACCGTATTCAGACGAGGAATCTGTTGCGGAAAGACATTGAGGATAAAGGTGCGAAAATCAGTTACGTTTGTTTGTTTTTTTTTTTTTTTGTTTTTTTTTTTTGTAATCGGCATTTGCGTTCTCTTGAGGTTGACACAAAATGCTCCATTTTGCAGAAAATAATTTCAGAAACATATTGGTGGAGATGATACGCGAGAATGAATCCTTGAAGCGTTGCAACGACGAACAAAAAAAGACGGTAAGATCGTGTGGATTAATGATTCACATTGAAAATGTAAAGTACATACACAGAACCTGTGCGTGCCTGTGACGACGTGCATCTTCTTGTAACCGTCATGTAATTGTTTTGCGATCGATGTTCTCAGATCTCTGTGCTGGAAGGTCGTGTTTGTAAATTGCAAAACAACATCGATTGTTTACTGTACAAGTTGAACAGCGCGTGCGACGCCGTGAGGAATATGCAGGAAGAAGTGAGTACGGATTTTCAACTTAAGGTTTCTTTTTTTTTTTTTTTTTTTTTTTTTTTTGAGACAGACAGTTGAGGCAACACACAACGGAGAAAGACAAGATAATGCAGAGATACCGCGCCAAGATACAAGAGGAAACTGACAAAGTGGCCAAAGAGTTCGAGAACAAGTTACGCGTTCAGCGAGAACAGTTGGAGGTACATTTTTCAGCTTTCGCGATCAAAACTAATATCAAAGAACAAGACATGACGGTGTTTTTTTTTTTTTTTTTTTTTTTTTTTTTTTTTTAAATGAATCGTCTTCTGCCACCAGAGCTGCATCGAAAAGAAAGATAGCAAATTGCAATTAGTGAAGCAAATATTAACCGTCCCCACTGATAATAAATCTGCTGCATCAATGGCGGCGTTAAGAAAAAGACATGCAAAAACTGTAAAAAAACCGGCAAAGTCTATGGAAAATTCTCTTGTAACGACACCCGGTGATCCTCAAGCTAGACAGACTTCAAATACGAACGCAAGAAGCGATGATACCGATGATATTCAAGAAGAAATTGTGCAAGAGAAAATAATTTCATCGACGTCTAAGGAAAAACTCTCCACGGAAACCTTGAGTTCGAAAACAGACATTGCGGAGGAATCGGTTCCAATCGCGGTCACTGATTCTCAATCGCCGTCTAAGCTTTGCTCGGACGATGTTGCAACTACCTCGAGAATAAGATCGGATACAAAGCAGATGATTGAAAGGGTCGAGTATAAAAAATAAAATTCAATTTTTTTTGGACAACAATGCACTTCTTTCCATTTAATATTATACTCGCTAAGAACAAGCTGATCTGACATGTTTGTAGATTCCGATAACGAGTCCGAGATATCGATCGCGCTGCGTAGGAAAATGGATAGATCATCGTCCTCCCGGCACGATTCCAACCGGCACAATCATGCAGCCACAAACGCAGCATCATCAACGAACCGTTCGAAAGCTAACGAGTCCGAAGCCATTCACGAATAAATCCGCCAGATACTGTCTTCTCGCGCAAGAGCAAGACACGGACGGTGAACTCGAAACCAAATTGTACAAGGCAAGCATCACTTTAAAGAGAGACACAGAGAGAAAAAGTACATGTATCTATACATTTGCTGCAGGCTAACGTGTTACCAACATGTGGAGGAGGAGCCCAGGTTGTGTTTAACGACATAGAACGTCTACAGCAGATATCTCTAGCCGCGGCGAAACAAAAGGCGGAAAACAAAAGTTCCAAGTAAGAAATACACACGCGTTTGTAAATATATACATTAGTAGAAATCTAAACAAAGTCGCTATAGCGAATATACAGCTGTAACGAATATCCGGACAGCCTTGAAGTTCGTAAGACAATTGCGAAGATGTGAATTTTATTATCAATCGTTTTATTTAATAAATATATATATATATATATTTACCTTGGGAAAGAAAGAGTATTGGTTTCTTTGTTTCTCGCGTATTAATATCTTGGAATTCAGTGTAAATAAATAGCTAAATGTCCTATATTCAACGGTGATTCATTAGTGTTCTAATGCACACACTGGAGCTCGAAAAAGAAACCTGTTCCGAGCTCTGTACATAGAAGATCATCGTTTGCGAAGCGCAAACGATGAAAACGGACAAGCTAAATTAAAAAGAAACACATTTCCCTTCTTGAATACCCATAAAATAAATCTGCACAAGTTGACGTAGCTATGAATCTCAATTTATTTTGAGTGTGAACAAGGATTCGTCGTTGCCACACGTAAAGGTCATGTACTAACGGATGGACGTAAGTCTAGAACGCTTTTGCGTTAAAAAATTTTGATTTGTTAAAACAAAAGTAGCTTGTTTTTACACATACGTATATATATATATATATA
>QVOB01014126.1:0-14679 GCA_014839585.1 Pseudomyrmex concolor
AAAGTAAGGTTGTTTGGACTATTCCAATGAAATAATTTCTTTGGATTTAACAAAATTTGTTAAATCTAAAGAAACCGTTCTCTCTGTGCATAACAAGTTGCGCGAATTTTGCGCTCCCCGCGTCGAATACGCGGGGAAAACGCCTGCGGACTATGTTTGCTGCATTTGTCATGTGAAGCACATCGCGGTATCGTTCCCCGAGGCGGAATAGATTCGAAATGTACTTAAAGAAACTTGCGCGGCGCGCATTTCTCTCTCTATCTCTTTAGTGGTTCCGATATCATCTTACCGGAATGCGTATACAATGTGCGCTTTTGTGAAAAAGGCACTTGGTTTATTTTCTGTAATAGAACTCGTAAATTAACTTTCTGCAACTCTTTTAAATTTACGCGGTGGTGCATTTTGCACGTTTTTCATATTGAAACATTTAATGAGCGAGTCAAAAGCTGATGTTTAATGGTACGAATTGGTTTTCGTGTTACAGTAACGAAATTCATTCGCATCGGGATAGCCGACAAGAACGACAATCCCCCGTACTTCGACAAGGGCCTCTACGAGGCAGAGGTAGACGAAAATGAGGACATTCAGCACACGGTGCTCACCGTCACCGCCAAAGATCACGACGAGTGTAAGTATCCGATTGTTCAAATCGCGTTTAACGAGTGCCTCGTTATTTTTTTTCTTTTACAGTTTATGCGAATGTTAAATATCAGCAACTACATTTAGCATTTAATTACACAAACAACGTATAATTTGCTAGAACAAGTGTGTGCACGTTTAAATGTGCGCACAGACGGAGTATTTTGCTCGCAAACACATTAAATATGTTATTATTACTTTGTTATTATTTATTTTAACTTGTATATAACAATATAACAACACAAACTAAACTTTATAATAACGTCGGCATTGTAGATACTGATGACGTGTTTGCTTTACGACAAATGCATTTAAGCTCGATAAAATTCACGGATTATGACACACGGAAAGCTTGCACAATATGCCCCGCACGCAAATTGAATAAAAACCTCTTTGTGTTTAATCTGCTTAGATATGTGTGTGATCTTTCTTGAGTAATGAGATTAAATATACTGTTATACGATTTTCCGTGTTTTTGAAACTGTTTAATTTACGGCTTAATAAATACTGATTTTGAAATTGATGTCCGCGCTGCACAGCGAACAACGCGCGAGAGAGAGATATACGATTTGATTCAAAGTTGCATTCTTTTCAAATTGGCTACAATGCGATTTTGCGAAAAAAAGAGTGAAATACGAGCTTTACATAAAAATAAAGTGAAATGCGAGCTTTAAATAATTACAATCTATCACATTAAATTAATGTTATCACTCTCCTCTGTGCGTGTGTGTATGTATCTTTCTGCATGTACGATTTTAAAATTTATTTATTTCCGTATTTATTACGTTAAAAATCACAGAGTGCAATAATCATTATCATATGTTACACGTGATAAATTTTACAATCTTATCACGTAAATTTAAATACATTTCAACAAATTTATTACCTGTCTGAAATAATTATGTGATTACACATATTATCGCGATGTACGATATGTTTTTACATATAAAAATCATTGTGTGTACAAAAGAAAACACAGTTTATTCAACGACAATACAACCGCGAATGAAATTTCTTCTTGAAAATTAAAAAAACTTAGAGATAAAATAAAATTTGATGTATCCTTATCGCGTTATCGTTCGATCTGATCTGAAAATCGAATTTATCGAAATACCATTTTTGTTCGGCAACTTTCATTTCGGAAGTTCACGTCATCTATATCACGACGTAAAGCGCGAATTATCGCGAGGTCGATCGGCAGTATCGGAGTAAAGTTCAAATGACGATCGATCGAAAGCGATTTCCTCTTGGCGTGTAGCGCCGTCCGAAGTTTCTTTATTCGATAAAACTTACGCTCTTGCGACAGCAACTTTTATCTCGAGATTCATTCGATTACGACGCGCTCTTCGGAAGAAGAGAAAGAAAGCGAGAGAGAAAAAGAGAGAAAGAGAGAGTTGCGCTCTTGTTTTATTAAAAGCACTTTCCTTTCTTTGTCACAGCCTCGCGTATTCGATACGAGATCACGAGCGGGAACATAGGCGGTGCATTCGCCGTGAAAAACATGACCGGCGCCATTTACGTCGCGGGTGCATTGGACTACGAGACGAGGAAAAGGGTTGGTATTACCATGAATGTCATTCGGGCATGTCGCTCGTACGACTTTTTCCATACTTTGTTGTTCTTTTGCTTTTCTGTTCGGTTGCTTTTCTTCATTCAGAAGTTCAGTGTGTTCCTTTGTTTCACAAAATATACGCGCAAAGTATGATTAGTTTTTGTTTTCCAAAAAACCATCAATGATAAAAGAATATACAATCTCTTTTTTCTCATTTCTTTTGAAATAATATGATTTAAAAGTTGAATAAGTTGTACTTGATAAAAATCAACTCGCGCGTGTGTCTTGCAGTACGAGCTTCGGCTTACTGCTTCGGACAACTTGAAGGAGAATTACACGACGGTTGTAATTCATGTGAAGGACGTAAACGACAACCCTCCCGTCTTCGAGCGACCAAATTACAGAACACAAATTACCGAGGAGGACGACAGAACTCTGCCGAAACGCGTCCTCGGGGTAATTGCTCTCGTTATATGTAATCTCGTTGTACATCGAGAACTTCCTAATTATATGTTCTGAATAAATGTTTGCGTTCGCGTTCGAGCGATTTTACGGACAATTTCGCAATTAATTCGCAGGTCACCGCGACCGACGGGGATAAAGACAGGCCACAAAACATTGTCTACTTCCTAACCGGACAAGGTATCGATCCCGACAATCCTGCGAACAGCAAGTTCGACATCAACCGCACGAGCGGAGAAATCTACGTCCTGAAGGTCTGTAACTAAACCGATATTTACCGACCGTTAAACCATGACAATTCCACGTGCATAGAAATTCGAGACATTAATACTAGAAATTAAAACAAACTTCTAACTTAAATGTCGATAATTTTATCACCGATTATAAAATCAATTAAACGAGTTTGTATGTAAAATTAATTTCGAAAGCATTTCAATAGCGGCGACACGCACATATACGCGCCACGCCAAGATTTCAGATCGCGTATAAACAAAATTTAGATAAGATCGATAATAATCGAACATCTGACGTAATGACAACAGTTGGTCGGCGCGGAAATTACTTCTTCTGCGACTATAGCTTGTACATATTTGTGCACGTGGTCGTGCAACGCAATATTGCGATGGAATAATTCAAATATCGGAACCGATATTGAGTTCCGAGTAAAGACTGTGTCAATATACGGCATCCCCGTTGAATCCTATGTTTGACTGGCTCCTCAAAGGATATCCTCGCATGACTCTCTCTTTTTCTCCCGCTGCAGCCGCTGGACAGAGATCAACCGAATGGCCGGCCGCAGTGGCGATTCACCGTGTTTGCCCAGGACGAAGGCGGGGAAGGTCTCGTGGGTTACGCCGACGTTCAAGTTAACCTCAAGGACATCAATGACAACGCTCCGATATTTCCGCAGGGGGTCTACTTTGGAAATGTTACTGAAAACGGCACCGCAGGTTTGTCGGAAATTCGAACGCGGCCGGCACATATGCGTGCGCCATTGCATTACGCGGCGCGTTTCGTTACTTAACTTTATTCATTAAAAACTTGTCCCTGAAGTAAAGTGAATTAAAAATTGAAAGATTTATCGAGATATTACTTGTTGGAAAATAAAAGAGAAAAACTTTTAAAATTTAATATAACTCTCATTAATAGATTAGAGAGATTTAATAATAGAAAAAGGAATTGTAACTTCTCGTTAAAAGATTGTATAACTTCGTAATTAAATCTCGTGTCCTTGTCCGCGTTAGGAATGGTGGTAATGACAATGACAGCCGTGGATTACGACGATCCAAGCGAAGGCACAAATGCAAGACTCATCTACTCTATCGAGAAAAATGTTATCGAAGAAGAAACTGGCTCGCCTATATTCGAGATCGAATCGGAAACTGGCGTAATCAAGACCGCAGTATGCTGCTTGGACAGAGAACGCACACCGGACTATTCTATACAGGTCGTCGCGATGGATGGCGGGGGGTTAAAAGGTAAAAATTTCTGATAACATTATTACAATCCGGCGCATAAGTTTGATGTTACATATTGTTTCGAAATTTCTGATTAAAAATAAATTTAATAAAACTAAATAAATTAATAAATTTCTGATTATTAATAATTAATAATTTGTTATACATATAACAGTAAATTTCTCTTGTATTTCTGTTAAACAACATCGAAAACCAAATAAATAAGAATTAATTTAACTGCGATAAAATATAAAATATATATGGAAAACCTCATTTTAGTTTTTGTATGTGTGAAATTATTTAATAGAAAATGTTGGGCGTTGGAAAGGTACAGCGAAATGGCACGCACACATGCAATTGTTATAAATTTATATACTTCTTCCTATATACACGTATATATATAGTTTATATACGGTCGTTCAATAAAATGTAGACGTGAATTGTGTTCCGCGTGTCGTTCGCTAGTCACATTACAGTTCGAGCATTCATCTGTATTCCCGCATAAAGTTGGAAGTCCGGACCGAACTGCGTGAATAAAACGGCTACCGACATTTCCGGACAATGGCAATGTCGTTTTGCATATTTTAAGTGTTCTTTAGCGCGTTTGATATTCCGAGTCGAGAAACGCGGCATGTATGCGATACGTATTTCTTTTCAGGCACCGGGACGGCGTCGATACGGGTCAAAGATATAAACGACATGCCGCCACAATTCACGAAGGAGGAGTGGTTTACCGAAGTAGACGAGACGGAAGGACCGGATCTGCCGGAAATGCCGATACTCACCGTTACTGTCCACGACGAGGACGAGACCAATAAATTCCAATACAAGGTATTTCTTCGCGGTCTTCGATGAAAAAAAAAAAAAAAAAAAAAAAAAACTCTGTATTTTTGTTTAATAAATCTGTAGTAATTAAAAACAAAGAAATTGTGAGCAAGAGATTTTTTTAAAGTAAATTAAATAATAATAAAAGGAAGGATCTCTCTCTTCCATTCATTTTTATATTAATAACTACTATGTTCAAACGCTTAAAGAAAATAAGACTTTATACGACGGCTTTTAGGTGATCGAGAGCAGCGGTTACGGTGCCGATAAATTCACTATGGTGCGAAACAACGACGGCACAGGATCGTTGAAAATTGTACAATCGCTGGATTACGAGGACCAACTGCAGAGCAACGGCTTTAGATTTAGGATACAAGTAAACGATAAGGTGAGAAGAAAAATGATGAGAGATGTTAAAGAAAATGAGAAAAAATTTTTCGATATACATACACACTATCTTTTATAAAAATAGATAAATATAATTACTTAAATATATTTTGTTTAGATAAACATCGACTTTCTTCGTGACTTGATCGGTTCTTGAAAAAAAAAAAAAAAAAAAACCGATGTGTTGTGTTTTCAGGGCGAGGACAACGACAACGACAAATATCACGTTGCTTACTCCTGGGTAGTCGTGAAGTTGCGAGATATCAACGACAATCAGCCGCAATTCGAGAAAGCTAATATCGAGACCACCGTACCGGAGAACGCCCGAATAGGCAGCAGCCTGGAAACGTTCAAGGCTACTGATCCGGATCAAGGTGGTAAGAGCAAGGTCTCCTATTCCATCGACAGAAGCTCCGATCGGAAGAGACAGTTTTTCATCAACGAAAACGGCACGGTTTCGATACAGAGAAGTCTTGACCGCGAGGAAACTCCTCGGCATCAGGTAGATTAAAAAAAAAAGAGAGAGAGAGAAAAATACTGAATTCTCTTAGATATTAAATGATTATAGGAAAGAAGTTACAAACACTAAAATAAACAAGTAAAATTACGAAAAATCTTATCAAATTGTAAAAAAAAATATAAATAACTTTCGGTTAAAATATAAAATATAATCTTGCACACGTCAGGTTAAAATTTTGGCGATCGACGACGGAATACCACCCAAAACTGCAACAGCCACTCTGACAGTCGTTGTGCAAGACATAAATGACAATCCACCGAGATTCCTCAAGGACTATCGTCCAGTCTTGCCAGAATTCGCGCAGACCAGAAAGGTCGTCGAAATTCTCGCTACTGATGACGACGATCGATCGAGGAGCAACGGTCCTCCGTTCACTTTCCGAATGGATCCGAACGCTAACGATGTTATCCGGGCTAGCTTCAAAGTTGAAAGCGATAACAGTAAGAAGATTTTGATAATAAATTTATCACGCTTGTAAAAACACTTTTAATTTCTTTTCCATAAAAAAAAAAAAGTGTTTTAAGTTTGTCATATTTTTATTCTCTCACGTTTTAAACATCATTTTCTTGTAAATTTTCAGAGGGAGCCAACGGAGACGGAATGGCAGTGGTGTCATCTCTACGATCCTTCGACAGAGAACAGCAAAAGGAATTCTTGATCCCCATTGTCATCAAGGATTCCGGAAATCCTTCTATGTCCGGGACCAGTACGTTGACTGTTATCATAGGGGATGTTAACGATAATAAAATGCAGCCTGGCTCCAAGGAAATCTTTGTATATAACTATGCAGTACGTATTTACATTACATTACGTAAATTCTGTTACTTCTATATCAAGATTATTTAAAATGCAAATTGTGTTAAATTCTAAGAACTTCGTTTATGATTTCTATCTATAATATTAATTTACAACATTACTCTTCAGGGACAATCGCCTGATACCGAGATAGGTAGAGTGTACGTGTACGATTTAGACGACTGGGATTTGCCGGACAAAAAGTTCTATTGGGAAGGGTTAGAACACGCGCAATTCAGACTCGACGAGGACACGGGGATGATTTACATGAAGTCCGGCACGCACGACGGCAAGTATTATCTGCGGTTTAAGGTTTACGATCGGAAACACACGCAGACGGACGTGCCCGCGAACGTGACCGTCACCGTCAAGAGTATTCCGCACGATGCGGTGCTGAATTCAGGCTCGGTTCGAATATCCGGGATAACGGACGAGGACTTCATTCGTGTGTGGAATTATCACGTGAGTTTTTTGCATAATGACAAAATATAAATTTTCAGCTCCGAAATTTTTGCTGAAATATATATCTCGTAATTGATTCTAATTTTTGGAGCAATACACACGTATGCAAAGACGTTTGTTTTTGATTTTCAGAATCAAACTCTGTCTCGAAGTAAAGCGGATCTGTTTAGGGACAAACTGTCGCACTTGTTGAACATAGACAGAGATAACGTGGACGTTTTTAGCGTTCAATTAAGGAGAGTGCATCCACCTTTGACGGACATCAGATTTGCCGCGCACGGGTCTCTTTATTACAAACCGGTCAGGCTTAACGGCATTGTACTTATGCACCGTGAAGAGGTGAGTGTCTTTCAATAAATAAAGCCATCTCGTAACTTTTTTAAAATGTTTTGATATTCGAAACAGTTAAGAATTAATGTAATTCGAACAAATGTTTGACGCGCGGCGATAATTGATGCGCGTGTTTGACAGATCGAGAGAGATGTGGGTATCAACATCACGATGGTCGGCATCGACGAGTGTTACTACGAGAACGAGATGTGCGAAGGCAGCTGCACGAACACTCTCGACATCAGCAACTTGCCCTACATGGTGAACGCGAACAGAACCGCCCTTGTCGGTGTGCGCGTTGATGTGATAGCCGAGTGTACATGTGGAGCGCGAAACTTCAGCAAAGGCGAATCCTGCAGAAACAGTCCCTGCTACAACGGCGGACGTTGCGTGGAAGATCGATTCGGATTATCGTAAGTAAAAATAAAGTTTTGTTTTGCACATCAATTTGATATTTTTTTAAAAATCAAATGTCATTTTAATATTTTCTCTTGCGTTTTCTTTACAGATGTCAATGTCCGTCTGGCTATAATGGCCCGAGATGTCAGCAAACGGCCAGGAGCTTCCGAGGCAACGGTTGGGCATGGTATCCCGCGTTGGAGATGTGCGATAACAGTCACTTGAGCTTCGAGTTTATCACGAGAAAGTCGGACGGGCTCTTGTTATACAACGGTCCGATTGTGCCTCCCGAAGTCGACGAAATAATGGTTTCTGGTAAGAATCTTTTTCTCTTTTATGCGGAATATTCGTATGTAATCAAGCGCGCGTCAATTGATTGCACGTGAAACACGTGTCGACAGATTTTATCTCGGTCGAATTGGAACGCGGTATACCGAGACTGCTGATAGATTTTGGATCGGGCACTTTGGAACTGAAAGTAAAACCGAAAAAAACCTTGGACGACGGCGAGTGGCACCGGCTTGATATTTTCTGGAATACGGAGGTAAGAAACAATTGTTCGCAAGATTTTAATGTACGCAATGTTATTTACTGTATTAAAGAGAAATATAATTTTATCTTGCGATAAAATTGTAATATAAATTAATAAAAAAAGAGAAACGTTTTTTTATTTGATGCAGACTGTAAAGCTCATCATCGACTACTGCAAATCCGCCGAGATCTCCGAGCTGGAAGACGGAAGCCCGCCGGAATTCAACGACACCACTTGTCAAGCTACAGGCACAGTGCCGCCATTCAATGAGTACCTGAACGTTAACGCGCCCCTGCAGATCGGCGGTCTTTATGTCGAGCAATTTGATCCGACGCACTACAAGTGGAAGCACATGCCAGTGGGCAAGGGCTTCGACGGCTGCATCAAGAATCTATTTCACAACAGCAAGCTGTACGATCTGGCTCATCCGGGACTGTCGAGGAACAGCGTTGCCGGTTGTCCGCAAACGGAAGAGATCTGCAACAATCAGGAGTCGACCTTCCGCTGCTGGGAACACGGTACCTGCGTGGGCAGTTTCACCGAGGCGAGATGCCAGTGCAATCCCGGCTGGACCGGTCCTGGCTGCATAACGCCGACGATTCCCACCACCTTCAAGCCACAGAGTTACGTCAAATACGCGCTGTCCTTCGAGCCGGACAAATATTCCACTCAGGTGCAACTGAGATTCCGCACTCGAGAGATTCACGGTGAATTGTTCAGAGTGAGCGATCAGCATAACAGGGAATACGCCATTTTGGAGGTAAATTTAATTTTGTATAATTTTTCAGATGATTTTCAGATTTTAATGAAACTGTGCCAAAAAAATCTGTTCTGTTCTTTTTAATTGCAGATCAAAGACAGCAGACTGCACTTTAGGTATAATCTGAACAGCCTCAGGACCGAGGAGCGAGATATTTGGCTATCGGCAATAGCCGTCGATGACGGACAGTGGCACACGGTCAGAGTGTCGAGATACGGATCCGCGGCAACTCTGGAATTAGACGGTGGCGAGGGACGAAGATTCAACGAGACCTTCTCCTTCGAGGGCCATCAGTGGCTCCTGGTGGACAAGCAAGAAGGCGTCTACGCGGGTGGCAAGGCGGAATACACCGGTGTTCGCACATTCGAAGTTTACGCGGACTATCAAAAAGGTAAACTCTTATTTCATCGACAAGATCAAAATACAATGTGCGTCTTTATTCCGTACTATATTTAAATAAATGTTTAAATAAAATTTTACAGGCTGTCTGGATGACATAAGATTAGAAGGAAAACATCTTCCGTTGCCGCCAGCTATGAACGGAACTCAATGGGGACAGGCGACGATGGCGCGTAATCTGGAAAGAAACTGTCCGTCAAACAAACCGTGCGCCAACGTCATTTGTCAAGATCCCTTCGAGTGCATCGATCTCTGGAACGAGTACGACTGCACGTAAGTGTTGTTTCTTTTTCCGGAAATAAAGTGTTTCATATATGGACAAAAAAATTCTACGTTATATATATATATACATCGAATTTTTTAACATATGTAGAATTATTTTTCTCGGGAATATTTATAACTCATTTATTTTCGGAACTATATCAATCTATTGCGATTGTTTATCGCAGTTGCGGAGAGGGAAGGATCCCGTCGCCGGACAACAAAGGCTGCATGGACAAGAATGAGTGCATTGACTATCCCTGCCTGAACGGTGGCAGATGCATCAATCAGGATCCGCGATTCCGTTATCGATGCATCTGTCCGGACGGCTTCTGGGGCGAGAATTGCGAATTGGTTCAGGAAGGACAGACGCTCAAGCTTAGCATGGGCGCACTGGCGGCCATTCTCGTCTGTCTCTTGATCATTCTTGGTTAGTATATCGATTGTTGATCACGTGTTCTTCGACGCACGCATTTTTTATTTCCGTTTACAAACTTTGATTTTTACTACGGTTCAAATTTAGTTTTATTTTATGTTGAAGCACGTCTCTAATTATGTTTCAGTTCTCATTTTTGCGGCAGCCACGTCGATCGATGATTGATCGAAAAAAAAAAAATAAAACAAATTTTATTATACGAAAGCTTATGTTTGTTTTATTTAATTTCTCTGTTTTTTTTTTGCACTTATATGTAAAAAAACCGCTTGTACATTTGCTTTTTATAAATTGCTAATAAAACTGCGCACCACGCGAGATTTTTCTCTCTTTGATAAGCTTTCGTTTTGAAAAAAAAAAAACGATGATGTTCCAACTGATAAGACTGACACCCGCTTTGTACACATTGCAACATCGTACAATCCCGTAATTCTCGCAGTGGAATTTTGTTCACACTCTCCACTAACTTGATCTCCCAACAGAGGAAGTATCACTTTGATATTGGTAACAAGCAAATTTTCTCAGCTTCCAGCTCTAAATATTTTTGTTAACGTCAATATTGCAGTTCTCGTGTTGGTATTCGTCGTTTACAACAGAAGACGGGAGGCGCACATAAAGTATCCCGGTCCGGACGACGATGTGAGAGAAAATATCATCAACTACGACGATGAGGGTGGCGGAGAGGACGACATGACCGCGTTCGACATCACGCCCCTGCAGATCCCGATCGGCGGCCCGATTCCGGAAATGGGCGGCAAACTACCTCCGTGTAAAGTAGCCTGTACGTTCATATATTTGTTTGTCACCAAAAAAAAAATGAAACAATTTACAAGAATGTCAAGAAGAGAGACATAAAAATTCAAAAAATTCTGTAGATCCACTCGGACCGGAGCCCAACGTCGGCATCTTTATCGAAGATCACAAGAAGAGAGCCGACAGCGATCCGAACGCTCCGCCATTCGACGATTTACGGAATTACGCGTATGAGGGCGGCGGAAGCACAGCGGGTTCTCTGGAATCATTAGCTTCCGGTACGCGAAGAGAATAAATTTTTCAAGAGAGAGATAATATAATACGAATTATTAACTCTTAATTGTGTGTGCAATAAATTTCAAAGAACAAAAAGATTTTATTATTTAAGTTTTTGACAGACAAATAATATAATTATAATAATTTCAATAATTTATAATTGCAATTTTCCAATTGTGTAAATCACAGGTACGGATGACGAGCAACACGAGTACGAGTATCTAGGCGCCTGGGGTCCGAGATTCGACAAACTGGCCGACATGTACGGTCCGGCGGAGGAGAGCGAGGAGGAGGACTAATCATCGACACACGCAACAGCCAAGTCTGTACATCCATAACGCATCATCGAGTCACACGAGTCCATATCATCCGAATGAGAGTGTTCGTGCGACCTTAAGCGACCCGATCTGTCACGATTGGATGGACGGCTCCCGGGGATCACGAACATTCGGAGGAGGATCCCGAGGGAGAAGGGAGACAAGAGAGTCTCTCTCGGCCAGAAGAATCTTCGACGTACCGAGACGACTGCCTCTCCTCGTAGTTGTGCGGCTAGTGAAAGTACTGGTGACACACGTCATGTCATGTCACACGTCGTGTCACGTCGCGTCAACGTCGCGTCGCGTCGTGTCACGTCGTGTCATCCGCGATGCGTGCACGCCATAAAACAAACACGAATCGGGGGGAAGGGGTTCGTAAAGGTGTAATACACACGAACGTTGCAATAATGCGACGGTAGATACGTAGAAGGTGATCATAGAGGCGAGCAAGACGGAGCAAGTCGCTGCATCACCTATCTGTATAGTACGTTATACATACGTAAAACAAAAACAAAAAAAAAAAAAAAAATAACACACGTAGTGAAATCCAAAAATTACGCGACGAGACTTTTTCTAACGAATCTCCTCCCTCTCCCCCTCCTTCCACGAATCGTATCGAGATATCATTTGTCAAATATCGCGTTGTCGTAGGAAGGAAAGCCATCCGCGCGTATACTTATGTACACAATAAATATATATACGTGTAGGTATATATCGCGTCGTTGTGTCGTCGTCAGTGTCGGATCGTAGATCGACATGTCATACGTCCCCCTTGCACGAGCCCGGGATCGTTTATTTATTTGTCGACGCGAATCGGACGTAGATGTGTTGTAACGACGTTAATCATGGGCATTTACACGAACATATTTCCATAAATACGTACGTACGTACATACACACACATACATACATACACGCACGCACGCACGCATACATCAACAACACGACGTTGTCTCGGTGTCATGATTCGTCGGCGGGTCAATTCCGCCGCGCGAATTCTTCGTTTCCTCGTTCTTCTGCACGCATCCTCGATATTTCGTTATCCCGAAACGGAATTCTGGAAGCAACAACGTCTCTCTCCTGAAACGGACGATTCTTACCGTAGATAGTCTGCCATAATAGAAATTATCGTTAAGATATCGTTAGTTGTCGCGATATCGGCTCACCGTCGTCATTATCATCGTCATCGCCCATCCGCCATCCTCATTAGTTGATATAGTACATTATATTATTAAATATATATTCTAATATATATATATATATATATATTATATATAAATATGGATTTATATATATATATATATATATATATATATATATATATATATATAAGGGCGCACGATGATTACGGAGAAGAGAAAATGAGAAAGTCCGAGAGATAGAGAAAAAAAGAAAGAAAAAAAACTCGCGCGCGTAATGTAATTATTATAACTATAATATAGCGGACATAAAGTCTAAATATAAATACAAATATAAATATATATATATATAAATATAAATACAAATATATATATATTATACATATACATACAGAAGATACACGTACGAACATACAGACAAACACGAGAGATGAGAATTCGCATTCGCTAAACTATGCTCACCGTTGATATATCTCGATATAGTTTTAATATTTATTTTACGTCATCGAAAGAGATTAGAATGAGAATTCGGAGCGCGTGAGGAACACGGTGCGCGCGAAATGCATGGGGGGCACGCGTGCGCGAGGAGTCGAGATGAGAAAGAAACGTGAGCAAGAATCTAGTCATCGCGAATAGTTTCGGTGTGATGCGTCTTTTCACCCGTGTAAATTCGATCTCTTGAGTAATTTTCCGCCGCACTTCTCATGTGAAGAAAAAAAAAATAATTTACGAAGATCCTGTTTACGGGATTGATCTTTCGGAAGATTATACGACCTCTTCCGATAAGAGAATTCATTCCAAAGTCGCGAGATCGATTTGATTTAATATATATTTTGTAAAACAATTACAAAAATATACTTTTTTGAGAAAAAATTGTTAAAAGATATTAGGAAAATTCATCGATCGCACGAAGAGTCGTTCAACGATTGAAATTTCTTCGATTGTGCGGAGTAAAAAGAGTGAAAATCGAATCGGAAAAGTCTGATCGAAAAGAGATTCGACGGACTTTTCGATCGGTAGCACGCTCGTCGTCCTCGTGCACGCGCCGCCATCGTGGCAACGTCGTCGCGGGGAAAAGAACTTTCCACGCACCGAGAGCCCCGACTGAACCTGTAAAATTCTCAACGGGAATATTCATAGTCAATTTACTGAGTAGAGAGAAGGCGTTAATAAAAAAAATTAAAAAAAAAAAAAAAGAAATAAAAACAGTACGTCGTAAGCACTTGTACGAATACTTGTAATTAATTATATGTGTATGAGTGTGCCGACGCGCGGCGTCGCGTCCGAGGACGCCATCTCCCGCGTCACTGCGCATCGCTGTCCTACCAATGATCGTGTTTGCGTATGGGTTTTCAACGAATTTGTGATATTAAGTTGCGTATAAAATATATATGTATCTACACCCACACATACAACACCAACGTCCCGCGTTAACTATATCGTTGTTCCTGAAAACTGCGAGCACTGAGCGTGACAAGTTGAAGATCTCAAAAAGACATTAATATACATCAGAGATTACGCGCGATTTCACGCGGCTTTGGAATCCTTTGAGGTAGAGACACATCCTTTCGAACTGAACAACGAATGGCACACACGATTTTACCTGCCTACAGCAATAAATCCACTTCAGAGGAACGGAAAAAGTTCACACAGAAGCGACAGTAACAGTTTTTTGGTTTAACGCAATCGCGTGTGCAGATACGCGAGCTCGCTTGAAGCCTGCGGATTCACAATAAGAAATTTTCTATACGCTTTATATATACACTTTATCAAACAATTTCGTAACAACTTTTCGAACGAAAGAAGCTTATCCGGGAAGCTTTAAACACCCGAAGTTCTCGTTTATTTTATTGATAATCAATAAAAATAATGTCCCTCGCACGCAAGGAAGAAACGGCTGCTTTCCTTTTAGGAGACACAGTCGACACATTCGACACAAAACGTCACACGTCGCCAATCAGTGCTGACTTTTAGCCAGGCGC
>QVOB01014127.1:0-11896 GCA_014839585.1 Pseudomyrmex concolor
TGTGTATAGAATTATCAAAGTTGGAGCATTCTGCTTCACCATTATCGTCGGAAGCAAGAACACCTAAATCAGACAGTTGTGGCGAGACCTGTTACTCAAGACCGGAATCATCTGCAGACTCATTAACCAGCTTGGAAGTAGCAGATAACGAGTGTAAAATGACAACTCCAAAAGAAGAAATGAAAGACAAAACCGCTGAAAATTCTGATAGCAAATTGAACACGGTGGCGATGCAACTTGGTATTGTTGAGTCGGGACCAACAATGGAAACCAGTACCAAAGATCTAATGTTAAAGGAAGAATTGAAGACCATCGAATTGTGTCCGAACAACAAGGAGTTTCAAAAAACTGAGGAATTAAAACCAAAAGTTTTAAATTGCGGTGGATTAGACTTTTCGCCCGGTGCCAAATTGGAAGCAAAAGACTTCAATGAAAAATGGCAAGTGTATAATTTGTACACAATTTCAAGAATATGCTAAATTAAAAAGATGAACAGTTGAACGATTACACAGTATATGAACTATATATATGGAACTATGTATATATATTTACATCTAGAATTGTGTAAAATATTTGCAACATTATTATAGATAGAACAAAAACTAAGTTTTATACGTTGACTACTATTGTTACAGGTATTCTGCAAAAGTAGTGGAAACAGATTGGGATGAAAGAGAAGTTTTAATACATTTTGACAAGTGGAGTTCAAGATTTGATGAGTGGATACCAATGGATAGTTCCAGACTTCGACCAGCAAAGTAAGTAATTCTCTAATTTTTGTTTAAAATTAGAAGTATACTTTGATGACGCGCACAGTTGATTTAAAGTTCACACACATTTTCATATGATCAACCACTTTTGTCTCACTTGTTATGAAGCGACCAACTGTGGATCCTGCCATCTTTGTAAGTGAGAATTGTGGTATTAGTAAACGAATAATTTTTTAGCAGAATACGCAACTAAAACTTTCTTTTTACATATATTTTTCTACATATATTGCTATTTTTCTTAATGATGATGCAATATTAAATACAACACTTGTAATCCATTTTTCTACTTATGTTGAATAGAAGCAATCTACATATAATTAATTACTTTGATTTGTATGTATTTGTGTCGTGTTACGTGTGATTAGAATAAAGTATTTGCTGAAAGTTTTACTGAATTATTTTTCTGAAGTTTTAGTATACACACACAGTGCTCATTTACATTGAACAGATGAAATCATGTGAACTGAAGTTTATTTATTTAAAAACATTGACACGTCACGCGCGTATCTTCTTTCTTGCTTCTAGTTTTCTCATTTTATTATTCGAATTTGTCATACAATTAGTAATGCGTAGGTTTCGCACCTCCAGGGAAACGGAGTTTTTGGTGGGAGAAAGGATACTTGCTACATGGGCCGACGGTAGAAAATATCCAGCAAAAGTCCGTGCGATTTTGCCAAATGGTAAAGACCTAAATTTTACCTAACCTAACCCTAAAAATTCTAACCTTATCCGTGCGCGAAAAAGAGACGGACTGCGTCTCGCAGATTACCGTTTGACGTTTACTCTTTAGAAGAGATATATATGTAGTCCTTTTTATCTCTCAACAAATCTCAATAGACGTCGAAAATAGTTCAAAGTGGATCATTTTTGCAGACAGATATAACGTGTTGTTCGATGATGGATACGAGAAGATCATCAAGTCATCAAAAATGGAAAAAATCACCGCAACCCCGATCAAGGTACAAATTCTCAGATTGAGGTTATGTTGTTGTTTCTTTTTAACTGCAGGTTGATAAAATCTCTGGCTCTGAAGTCCCAGAGGAAATCCAAAAGCTTAAATATTGTCAGCTGAGCAAATGCAAAACACTAGGCTAGATTAAAAAGTGTCAGATAAATGCACCAAATACTTTTGGAATGTTTTGGCTTCATTTCCATAATGAAGTCATTAATAGAATCATAAGCAATATTTTACATTTGAATTTGATATTGTCTTTTCTTCCTTATGTATTTTGTTTTCAGCTCTTCAAGATTAAAAAAAAGCAATAATGTACTAAATAATATTTTATAAAAGTCGAAAATAATTTTTATCCCACTGTTCACTTGTGAATTTGTTTCTTTGTCTCAATTTAAACAGCAATTGAATGAAGCAGACGGATATATTGGTAGCAAACAAGAAAGAAGAGATAAGAAAAGGAAACACACAGTCATGGAATTGTTTCATTCAAGAAAACGTACAAAATCGGACAAAAGTAGTGCTGATAAGATACCAAAGAAAGAAGAGACTATTGTGAAAGAAAGTGAGGAAATTTATGTTGAAAACAAGATCAAAGTGGACGGCACGCTCTATGACGCTTGCTACGATCCAGGCACAGACTTATTAAGAGGCTTTGATGTGGCTACTCCTGCAAAACTTAAATCATACTCAAAAAAAAGCAAGAAAGAAACACCCAAACTTGATACAGATTTGGAAGAAGATGTCGGTCCTGAATGGATCGACGGAGAACCACAAGGAACAGAGTCTTATATTGTAGATGGTAACGATGGTAAGTGGCAACACAAATGCAATTTCTTAATAAGCTTTTGTTTATCTTCGATATAAACGTTGTTTTGTAATGATGTTTTGGTTTAATATGAAAATTTTGTATTCTAGGACTACCACGTCGATCTATAATAGTGCCAGACAGAAGACTACCTTTCGGTTGGGAAAAGCACTTCACTCAAAGAAAAACTGGTTCATCTGCTGGGAAGTGGGATGTCTTATTTATACAGTAAGCTAAACAATCAGAAATATTTTATGTCCAATTATTATTATAACGTTATGTTCACTTAATTTTGTTTCTATTTCAAAGTAAACAGACTGGGAAAAAATTCAGATCCAGAAATGACATCAGAGTATTTATGGAGAATCAAGGACAATATGACTTTGATTCTGAGAAATTCGATTTCTGTATACACCGCAGAAAACGGAATAATGTTCATCGCGTGAAACACGATGTTACACCAGAAGTACCAAAGAAAATAAAAACTTTACTACCTAAAACAAAACCACACACAGTGCCTACGTCCGAAAATATGTTACTTACTACAGTGACAAACAGTAGTATTGATAGTCCATTCAATACTTCTACTTCAACTCCTACAACCTCTGCCGACGGCGGTAAGTATTTTGGGATACATTTGTATGTGAATTGTATCATATTTTAATCTCTTTGCAATATCTTTGTCTTTCACATTCCACTAATACATCAGAGATGATCTATTGTAAGTACTTATTGAATTTTTTTTTTATTTTTTTTTATTTTTTTACAAAATAGATAATTAGTTTTTTTTTTTAAAATATATACTAGAAAAATAGGATTTAGATACATTACATGTACATAATATAAACTTCGTGATATAATTACATATGTAATTTTGTATATTACTGTTTTACATATCAGCGGTTTTCATCGGACTGTGTGGCGGACTTCGCGTGGAAATGGAAGACAATGCTTATAAGTGCCCCAAGGAAGGATGTAATAAAAACTTTCGGAAAGAAAATTTATTGCAAATGCATATTAAGCATTATCATCCTGAATATTCCAAATTCCTGGGATCTACGCCGAAAGTTGAAGACTTGGCTTACGCAAGAACAATTGGAGAATCCATAGAAGATATTATTCCAAAAAAATCGTCAACGTTCTTAGAGAAGATCAACAAATTCGGGAAGAAAAAATCTCTACCGGAAAAGTCATCGCCTGGTTTGTTGCAACAATCGACATTGAACACTGTACAACCGTCATCTCCATCGATATCACTTGCGCCCGAACTGGATGAGGAAATTGATCAGTCAGAAAAGTGCATTGATTTGCAAAAGGAAGATATGAAAATCGAGACAATGTCTTCAATATCGAATCATAGCATGGAGATAGATGAAGATATTGAAAAGAAAAGAGAAAATAACTGTGCGTTATCTCCTGGTACTTTGTTCGACATGAAAATCAAAGAGGAAAAACCGCAAGGTGGAATTAAAACATTGTTGCCTGTGAGGCCACCTGGATCATCGGAGATACAGAAATTTGACAAGGCAAAATCTCTGGATGAAACACCGCACATCGAACGTCCCAAGATGCAAAAGAGAAAGCAACTTCCTGAGCATGGCATGAACTTGCCAGCTAAGGGAAAGAAACGACACGGTAAAAATCGTATTTGTATTTGATTGCTTTAAAACATATGTATAAGTTTCAATATTCATAGAATAAACTTAAATCGATTTTGTATTTAATAATATTTCATTGAAATATAGGTATATCAGATCTTGTCGATAGCTTTGGTGATCTGGACGACAGTGCTATGGACGCCGAAGGACCTACCGCGCTTATGTACAGATATAGCAGGAGAAAATCCGACTCCAAGAGTGACGAAAATAGTCAAAATAGTAAGCGCAACACCGTTTCGTAACGTACAAAATAACTATTTTTCATAACTTTACTCAAAATAAATGCAATTATTGAGACAATTATTTAGCTCAAACATGCTTGTTTTGATAATTTAATTAACGTTAGAGAAATAGATGGGGTTTTGTTTGAAGATACGTATTTGGATAATATTTACTATTGTTTTTCTCTCTCTCTCTCTCTCTCCCTCTCTCTATTGTTCCTTAGGTCAACTAAATGATTCTCGCATTGAAAAAAGCGATCCCTTAAAAGGGGATGTAACCAAAACAGATATTAATAATGATACAGAAGGTACATTTATTTATTTTGTTGTCTTTTTTTATGCGCTTTATCACGACGTTAACTAATGATTTTATCCTGTTTTCTGTTACGTTTTACTTTGTGCGCATACAAAAGATATATACGTGTGTGACATATATGTACATATAAATATATGTGTGTTTTCTCTCTCATATAAATATTAATAATTTTCTACCATACAGAAAGCGAAGGAGTGATGATGATGATCAATGGCGAATTGGTCAAAGTAGAACAACTTCGGAAAGAGGAAATAATAAATTGTACATGTGGCTACATGGAAGAAGACGGCCTAATGATACAATGTGATCTTTGTCTCTGTTGGCAACACGGCCACTGTAATGCAATTGAAAGGGAAAGGGATGTTCCTGAAAAATACATTTGCTACATATGCCAACATCCGTATCGTCAAAGACCGTCTAAGAAATATTTTCACGACCAGGATTGGATTAAGGAAGGAAAATTGCCAAGGTATTTTCTGATTATACACGTACACATATGTATGCGTGTGTGTGTGTGTACATATATATATATATATATATGTTTATACATATTAATTTGGTTGAATGTGTAGTTTATCTAATCGAACACGGAATCAGTATGTAATAAATCAAAGGACTGCGACGCTGAAACGTTCCTACGATCTAGTTGCGGCACTTTTACAAATACAACGACTTCTTCATAGTCTGCGTGTCAAAATCAATGTGGCTCAGTAAGTTAGAATTTAAATGTATGTGTGTGTACATAGTGTCATTAAAGTTGTTCCTCTTTACTTAACAAAAGTTTACTTATTAGAAATGGAACGACAGCTTTAATGGAATGTACACAAATATATTTAACAAAAATATTTCAGCTTAAAGAAGAAATATAAATAATTTGTTTAAAATTATACAGAAAGAAAGATCATCCCAAATTGTATCTCTGGGCGAAGAACTGGGAGAAGACGGATTTACCAAAAATAGATATCGAACCGGTACCAATAATGGAAATAACAAAATCAACTGGCAGCGCTGACACGGGATCGGAGAGTGTACGACATACTGAGATAAAAACGGAAGTCAAGTCGTTTATAAAAGACGATCAAGATGAAAAATCAATTGCTTCGGATTCGGAATTAATGAAAATTTTGGAAGAGGACAGCACACATTCTGACGAATCTAAAAAGGAAGACTTGATGAGTTCGCAAGAGAGTCATATACTTTTAGACGCATTAACAAGCGGCACTTCTGACGCAAAAGAAAAGAACAACGTGCAAGATGTTACGTCAGACGTTAAAACGGAGAGCCTAGGTACAGTATCAGAGACCAGTATAATTAAGACAAAATATATACTCTCTTCTTAAATTAAATAAGTTTGATTGAAAAATTTCACTTTTATTGTTTACATGTAGATTTATCAACCGAGAAAACCACAATCGATCCTACATCGGAGAAGCTTGACTCAGGACCGTTTAGTAATAGTATGCAACACGAGCCGAGTACAGCTAATGTAGAAAACGAAATTTCTACACCACTGCAACCTTTCATACCAGAGCCTGAGGCACCGATCGATCCAACTGAATGTCGAATGAGATTGTTGGAGCACATTGAACATTTTCAATGTCACATCGATTCTAAGTTGACGTCAATAGAAGCACAGATTTGTGGTATGTAATAAAAAAAAAAATATTCCTAACTTATTAATAAGTTTTAATAATACGAATGTCAAATAAATGTTTATTGTGTAATTTGCAATGCACAGCTCTGGAGGCAATGGATCCAGATGAATTTGAGTCAGATCCACAAGTTCAACCTCGTACCAAACAAACAGTTCAGATGTTACTTCGCGATTTGGGTACACTCAGAAAATTAGCAGCGTTATGCTGAAAGATGATTAGCAAATTCAACATATATTAGATATAAAATATAAAAGTTGGTCTATAAATAATTTCTTATATTGGCATAAAAATGAGCAAATCGATATTGTGCGTGTGTGGATGCGCGCACATGTGTCGGTACGTATGTGAAAAAGTAATATATGATGTAATATATTATTAAATAAACTTAACAATTAAAAATGATATTTTTAAATAATATTTTTAAAAGTCGTTAACGCGCGTGTGTGTGTGTGTATACATCTTGATATGTGATAGATAATGTTAATCCTTACATTCATGTTTTTCTATACTTATATATATTGGTATATATATATATATATGTGTAATTTATATATCAAAATATATAAATTATATATTATATATTAATATATATGTCTATAAAAACGTATGTATAAAGCTGTATAAAATTTACTGTTAATGTACATGTGTAATTTTTATTCTCTGTAAGTAAAAAGTTTAGTTTTAAGAATACAATGTATAAAAAAACCACAATCCTATTTATCACAAGATCTTTTTTATTATCTTTTAATTAATTCCTTTGTCTTTAATATCTTCGGTTGTTAAACTGTTAAGAAATTCGAACTCTACAAGCTTATGTTTGTTTCCGTTTGATAGAATCGGAGTTTTGCATTCTCCGATCAACGTAATCGGTCGCTTATTCCGTTCGAAACTGCTAATCTCTCGCAACAAGACCAATGAGTGCTCGGCGAATTTCTAAAAGCGAAACGCCATCGAGAGCGATTCGCGCGTTGCGAATAACAAGCGGAACGTGGTTCGATTTGCGAGCAACGTGGATGATTCTCGGATGTTACTGGATGTTACGTCGCCATGTTTAGCCCATTGGTGACGTCAGCGGTGTGTATTTGCGCGAACATATATACAAAGCGGATCATACAATTCATACAGACTCAGGACAGACGGAGACGGCGGACGGTGCGCAAGTCTGAGAGAGAAAAAGAGCGAACAAGAGGGAAAAGATACGTGTGCGTGTTCACGACCGCGGCGGCGGCGGCGGCGGTGGCGGCAGCGGTGGCGGCGGTGCACAGCCAGCGGTGCAGTCTCGTCGACGGCAACGTAAAAGCACGTAAAGGACGTTGTGTGTGGGCTCGGCTCGGCTCAACTCGGCTGGCATCGGCTCCGATTCTCCTGCATCCGTTATGACGGCACACACAGTGATCCAGCAGCGCTAAGCGCTCTCTGCGTCTTCGGCCCGTCATCTCTCGCCTCTTGGCGAAAAGACAGGGAGAAAAGGAAGAGGAAGAGAAGAGAAAGAGCGAGAGTGCGCGTATATATCGAACTCTCTTGGCGCACCCTTCGCCCGTTCGCGTTGTGCGCGAGATAAAAAAAACAGAAAAAAAGCCGAGAGAGGAAACGAAACGCGATGGAGGCGCGACGTTGCCCGGTTGTCTGATCGCGCTGTGTAACCACACACGGGCTCTCCGGTATTGTGTATATATATATATATATATATATATATACACACATCCAAGACGGCACTGTGCGGATAGATCGGATATATAGTAGAAGACTTTAACTTTAGGTGTGTTCCGCGCCGCGCCATGTGCCGCGCCGTCACCGCTCCGCGTGTGTCTCCTCCCAGTGGATTATCAACGTCGTGCGTGTCGCCGCGATTCATTAAGTGTCGCGCGTAGTCAAGTAGCTGGTTCTCTTGTACGTGGTGTGTGCTTTGTTCATCGGTGCTTCATCAATATTGTTCTCTCGTGTTGTCAATGCGCTGAGTGCGACGAGTGAACCCGAGTTACGCATTTTCCCCCTTTCTCCGCCTTCTCTCTCTCTCTCTCTTTCTCTCGTATTTTTGTCCGGCTCGCGAACGAGCGAGTCCTGAGGGAAAAAAATAGTGTGAGCGAAGAAGGGAGAAAGATAGGGAGAGAATTTTTTAAGAAAAAAAAAAGAAGGCAGTTGAAGAGAGAGAGAGAGCAACCGGGGAAAGAGCGAGGAGACTCTCTCGTTGGTGTCACTCTCTTTCTCTCTCGGCGAGAACGACGAGCAAGAGAGAGAGATAACGCGAGGGAGCGCGAGTAGCGTATCAAGATGGCGCATAATTTGGCACCGAGCGTCAACTGCTCGCTCGACGACATTGACCTGAACGCTCTGAAGGTATGTAAATACCGTGGATTATTCGCGGTACGCGTTTCGCATGAAAGCGCGAGTAAGCGCGCCGAGCCGCGTGCCGCCGACGTCGCGTCCCGGCGGCACTGCCCACCTGGACCCGCCTGGTGTCACGCGCATCTCATTATAACATGGTGATTAACCTCGCGAGAAACACTGACAACGTCGACGATGACGACGAGCGACAATGAGAAGAAAAAGAGGGAGATGTTCTCCTTGAAGAGGTTTCTTTTCTCTCTTTTTCGCTCGCTCGCTCGCTCGCTCACATTTTTAATAATATAACGTCCGCTGACGATGCGTAAAAATTACGGAAAAAAAAAAAAAAAATCGAGCGATTGTTCTTCTCGCGCATCGTCGGCGTTTGTCAGAGTCGCCGCACCTGTTTCTCGCTCTGTGCGAAAAAAAATGTCGAAAACAAAGTCAATGTGTGACACGAATCAGCGAGATCTCGATTTTGTATTCTTGCGCGAGATTGTCGCGTTAAATAAAAAAAAAAAAAAGAAAAACAAGAGTATTACCTCGAATGTCATTTGTACAATTCGATGCTCATTTATCGCTTCTGTGCGAAATGTGACAGTTGCACGTCGCACACGCGCGCGAGAGAGATGAAAACTTTGTTAAACTCTGTGTGTTTTTCTCCAAAGGTACAAATTGTTCCAACGAGTATATAGCAGTTCGATAAGTTTTTGTTTCTTTAAGTGAAAAAAAGATACACGTTCACTTGTTCACAGCTTGCTCAAAGCATTGAAGAGTCAGAATCGTTGATGAATTTTTTTTCAGAGAAGTAATCAAATGACTTGATACGTAGAAATAGATAGAACTGTGTGATATATTGCTTTTTAATGATGTGACGAAATTGGTTCGTCGTGTCTCGAGAGATTAATTAATTGATTATTTTTTGTGTTTACAGGATCCTGCTGGTATTTTCGAGCTGATAGAAGTGGTTGGAAATGGAACTTACGGCCAAGTTTACAAAGTGAGTAATTCAAACGCAATTTTTTTTTTTTTTTTTTTTTTTTTTTTTTATTGATTGAACTATAGCTTAATTAGCTTTGTCTAATTTTCACAGTATGAACAATGTGATGATTAATATTTCGAAAAATATTCTCTCTCATACGTATATATGCGGACAGATAACGCCGTCTAATTTTCATGCGCACATTTATGGTTATCGCACTTCCGTTAGTAATCCATAAATCTTATCTGTCACAGGACTATATTATAGTGCGGCCGCCGTGTGCTTCCCGTTTGCGTATTTTTATCGCCGAGTTTCGTATCCATCCCGTCCTGTGTAAAAATCTAAAATCCGCACTTGTGCGTTGCGCACGTGGGAAACTTTCATATTTAAAGTGATACGTGTACGCGCGCGCGCGCGCGTGTGTGTGTGATGTTGCACATTCTCGCGATAATACCTCCTGCTCGTTTTACATCTTCGAAAGGCTCTCTCTCTCTCTCGTATGCCAAACAGATAAATATTGTTCCGCTGCTGTTGCCGCGTAAAAAGAAAATAAAATAATAACTTCTTCCGCGCGTCATATCAAGAAACGGCTCCGCTCCGATTGAATTGGTGATCTTAGAAATAGAGTGAGTCACGTGGCAGGAATGTTCACGGGAAATGAGAAAGATCGCCTTTCTCTGTTTAAATGCGAGTTCTTGGGTACGTGTTGCGACAATTAGATATTTCTTATCCTCCGAGACAATTAAAGCGGTAGAATTGATTTCAAATTCGTAAACATCGCGAAATTCAACTCAAAAAATCCTATATAGACTCTAGCGACGAGAACTCTAACAAATTATATGTGAGAATTGGACATGAAAACGTAATATTCCTTTCGTTGGGATGTGGGGAGATGAATGCACAGTGCGGTCGAGTTACACACAGAAGGGAAGGAAGAAGAGAAAAGAAGGAGCTCTATCCTCACCTGTAACAGAGAGCGCGAAGACGCGATGGTGATTCACTTTGAAAAAATTCTCCTTCACGAGGCCGTCCTTGGAAGAATAACCCGGTGCGAAAAATGCATCGTCGAGAGAGAGAGAGAGAGAGGTCGAGAATCCCGCGACCGGAAGGACGCGCGAAGAAGCGTATATAATGTTACTAACGTGTCTCTAGAACAGGCTTCTACTTCAACAGAATCGACAATCATCGCGAGTGAATTGCCGTGAATCTCACGAATCGAAAGTATTATACGAGTTTGCTCACACAGTGAAACACAAAAATCTGCGTACAACTTGTTACTCGTTAGAATAAAAAAAAAAAAAACTAGTCGCTCTCCAAGTATATTATTTTCTTATCAAATTTTTTAAAATCTAAATTAATATATAGTTTAATTAATTTAATTTATTAATATACAGTTTTTTAATTATATATTTTTAATTATAAATTATATACTCTTTTCTATGTCATATCATTAATTATATTAAATTCCGTGAATCTTTCACGTCGTGTTTAACTTCAAAATTGCAAGTCGCGCGTTTCGCAACGTTGAAGAGAAACGGTCCGATCGAAATTAACGAACCACCGTTGATTAATTCGCGCACACAAGCTGCAAACGGGGGAAAATAAATTCTCTCTTTTAGATATCTCGAGGGAAGAGACAGCAAATGCGGCACACACGCACACACACGCACACATAGCGAAAGATATTACTAATGTTCCCCTCTTACTCGGAACGACATTAAAATGAAAGTTGTTCTGACACAATTAATTCACGTTGTCCGCGCCCAGACGATGCGGCTGCTCGTTCGCGCTTCATTCGATCGGTGGCCCGCTTTATCGATGGAATTGTAAAAAAAAAAAAAGAATTCACACGCACACGCAAGAGGAAAAGTTGCATATCGCGCGCTGCACGCTGGTTTTACGTGTCTCTCGACAACGCGGTTCAAAACGAAGCGCAAGTTTCACGCTTAGCTCGCACTTTTATCGGGGTCGAAAAGTGCATTTCGCACGAACATTCCGTTCGTATTCACCCTCCACCTTTTCGCGTTCTTTGCAACCGCTTTGCTTTCGCTCTACCGCGAGAGAGGAGATAGACGACGAGAGGAAAGCGCGGAGGAGAAGAGGACGATGACCCGATGACGGCACGAGAACAAGCCGAACAAAACGCGCACGGACACGCGTGAAAAATCTTCGCGCAATAAGCGACAAAAAAAAAAAAAAAAAAAAAAAA
>QVOB01014129.1:0-35420 GCA_014839585.1 Pseudomyrmex concolor
TTTTCACTGACTTGTCACTTTTTTTTGTTCACAGTTCAAAGAGCCAGGAACTTACTAACTAAAGGAAAAAATAGTAAGTATATTTCTGATTTTAATTATACTGCAAATTTTTGCTCCGACACACATTCTATTTTTATTTACAAAACCGAAAAAAAAAAAGAAAAAAACTAAAACTTTCCAATATTTAAAATATTTGGAAATACCTCAGATAAGTTTTACAGTGGCGTTTCTTTTGGTCTATTTTGTAGAAAACATGTTCTTTGTTTTTGACATTTTTTCATAATTCAGTTTCCTCCCGGTTTTTTTACGTGTATTGTCACGTTTTTTACTTGTTTACGCGTTTACTCTCGTGTCCGCACAGATGCCGAGTGACCTCGTATACCGCAGTTATTCTAGGTCATGAATCATCCGGTTTTGCCAGCAAAGCGCAACCTGCATAATGTGCACAAAGTTTTAAATGTTATGTCAACAAACACTTTTTTTAAAGTGTTAAATCGAAGTTTGTTTGACGCATATTTTTTCAGATTAGCAAAACCGATCTGATAACGCTTCGTTGCAAAATTTTTCTACTTTTGCACATTACTTATTCATCACTAGAAACTTTGAAATTTTAAATAAACAAATATATATCGAGTTTTTGGAGAAAAAACTACTTATAAACTTAAAAATATAATATAATATGAGAAATAGAATATTAATTAATCATGGAATAAAAAATATAACAAAGAACTTAAGTATTGAAGTTTGCTTTTTAAAAATTAAAACAAGTAAATCTCCCTTTATTTTTCGCACATTTGTCTTTTTATAAAGAACAGTAACTCTAGTTGTGAAGTACAACTAATACAACAAAAACGGATGTACCTGCGCATTATCTTCTCGACCTAGTAATCAGTATAATTTAACAACGAGTTGATGACTTCCCGATGCGTGTTCTCAATAGACTTGTTGACAATGCACATGACTGTATTTATTACCTGCAAAATAAAATGAGCAAACATTTAAACTGCTAACGATAAAACGCATGTGCATACATCACAGCTAGTGACAGGACGACAGAGAGATAAATTGGAAACGTCTTATAGTCATATGTTATTCAAGAGTCAATTATTTTTTCATAATCTATGTACACACAACGGAGAAAGAGAAACTCATATTGATTCGTGTGTGTTAGTTTTTATTTGTACACTATTTTTTTCGATCACAATATACGTGCAAGTTTATATAGTCCAGTTTCTGAATGATTAAATTTGAAATTGAAAAAGAGAGGAAAAAGATTAAAAAAATAAATTAAAAAATTAAATAAAAATTTATATCAGAATTTTTCTTACTATCGCAAATAACAAACTCTCACGAGATGTGCCTGTGTGTCTTTCTACCAAAGAACTTTAAATTCCTGTTACATACGTCTCTCGTTAATCTCCCGACCTCTCTTACGTTTGATCGTCGCCTACACACACACACACACATACGCACATACACGCACCTAACACGCCGAATTATGAACGTGTTATATGCAGAAACTAACGACTGCTTCGTGACAATTGCGCTCGGCAAGGAAAAGTACCAGACGTCAGTAAAGGAGAAGGCTAACAAGGACGTGGAATGGCACGAAGAATGCGAATTGTTGATTCCGGAGCAGGGCAATATCGCGGAAATTGTTCTCACAGCTCTTCATCGTAATTTCCTAGGTGTCGACGAGTTCCTCGGCACCGTCAGCATACCGCTCTCTAGTTTCGACGTGTACGAAAGACCCAGAAACAGATGGTGCGTTCGCAATAATATCAATTGTAAATTGCGTTTCAATGCAAATTTCTTTCTCGTACGTAGAAAAATCGAAAATTTCAAATAAACAATTTAAATATCGACTATCAAATAAAGAAATTGTATTGTTGTATTACAACATAGAATAAACGCTTTTGTATTAGGTATACACTTAACAGTAAGCCAGGTAAAGAGAATACAAAAGAAAGAGGTGAGCTTGAAGTGAAGATCGGCTTTATCGTGAAAGCCGGTAGTCTAACCGATCTAAGTAAGAAGGAGCGTCACAAAAGCTCGCTGGGCCAGCTATCCAACGCTGCACAATCAATCGGTGGTAGTTTACTCAGTATCGGCAGTTTTGAGAAACGTAAAGGTCTCAAGAAATTGGCCAAGTCGATTGGCAACAAAGTCAAAGGAAAGAGTAAGAACCGACTCGACGAAGATCATTTAGATGAGAAGGAAGAACATCAGTACAAAATCACACGACAGGAACCTGGTGAGGCCGATCCTGGTGTTATCAGCGAAGACGAAGACGAATTTACGGTAAATGAAGCTAATTACATTCTAATTCTGTATATATTATTCCACACGAAAACTTTAATAAACTTGTTATGTTTTTTATGTTGTTGTAGTTCGACGATTTGTCTCATAAGAGTTCGGCCTCATCGTTGAACGCACCTGTACAAACTAGTAATACCAATGGCATTTCGAATAATTTACAAAACGTCTCCAATGAGGTACCACCAGCGCCGCTTAATGCCGCGCCGAACAAGCCGCCTCGATTTGTCATGAGTGCTTCCACTACAAATCTGTCTAAAGTCGACAATTTGACGAAAGATGACGAATGGGGCTTGAAGCTCTACGGCAAGCAAGCTGTTCCTAAGAGGTAAAAATGACACAAATAAAATATTCTTAAAAGAGAAATAAACTAGAAAACATATAGAAACACAATAGAATAGCTTTTAATAAAATTATAGTAGATATAAATGTTTATTAACTGATATATGCAAGCTCGAAACAATTTGTTCGTATTTCTGTTATCAGATGGGAGAGCAAGCCCAAGATCGTGATAGACGAGACGCAGGATAACAAACGTGACGCGTCGCCCGCACGTTCGCCGTCACCGGTAGTGTCGAGACTGAAAGAGCCTCCAGAACCGCTCAATCCAGCACCAAGAGAGATACTTCATCAAAAGAACGATAAGCTTGCCACTAGCAAAGAAAAACTCACGAAGGAAGAGAAGGCAAAAGACAAAAAGGACGACAAACACAGTCCACGAAGTCCGAAGGAGGAAAAGAACGCGAAAAAAGATAAAAAGAAAGACAAAGAGAACAAGTTCAAAGACGTTAATGACGAGACGCATCTGTCTTCTGAAAGAATCATCATCGGCGGCGAAGATGCAATTAAAAATGCCGCGAACTTAAGGAGTCGCCTACCGCACGAAGTTCTTAATCAATTTGACGGAAAATCGAGAGAAGTAAATGTTAACATATAGATACGTTTTTCTTTTGCTTTGACAATATAATATTTTTATTGTGTGTCTTGTTTACTTCCAGGATTTGATAGAACTGACGCTACAACTGCAAACACAAATCACAGAAAAGAACAAGAGACTTAACGATCTGGAGGACTACATCGATGCTTTACTATTACGCGTAATGGAGGCGTCTCCACGTCTACTTCAAAATCCATATCAGAGACGATTATCGTCTCCCGGGAATCAGTAGATTATTCATCCTTGATACGAAGCTTTACTTATTTTTACTTCAAAGTTTACGTATTATTTTTCTAGATATAACTTGATTGATCAAATTGCAACTGCTTTTTTGTTATTAACGTTAGCTTTTGTTACATTAACGCTAATTTATTTTTCTCCGAGTTTTAATGATAATGTTCTCTTACACGAATTCGTCTTATTTATTTATAATTTTGTGAGAATAATCGTAATAATGTCCGAGAGTAAATGAGTATTATTGACCAAATAATAATTTTTATCCGTTGTCTTCCCAGTATATTGAACGAGATTCCTCGAATATGTTTGCGATTGAGACTTCCGTTTGTCGCTTGCAGGAAAACTAGCAAATACGACTGTGTTTTATCATCATTATTATTATGTTATTAAATAAATGTAAATAAGATAATACTTTTTATAAAGTGAGTCAGACTATATATACATATATATGCATGTATACGTGTATGAAAACTAAGCCGAAAATGAAAACTTTCTTCTATGTTTTTACTTATTTTTTCATGAGGAATCACGTTGTGCTCGCTTTGTACATTATATTATTCGGCCGGACTGTGTATAAATACATATATATTTATATATATTGATAGAAAAAGAAACTATACGTAGTAATATTTTGCACGACCTAATGTTTCACAGAAAAAAACGTGCCTTCCGTCATATGCACTCATATTAAATTGAATCATGTCTTGTTAATTACATTACTCTTAAATAAAGATAATATCAAGTGTTCACATAAAGTATTATATTTACTGTAAAATTAATAAATTTCATATTGTATATAATCTGTTATTATTTATTTGCAGTTTACATGTTCCATTTACGTATATGTGCATGTTTATAGAACATTACAATTTAAAGTATAAACAGAAAGATAGGACTTTTACAAACAGGACACGCTACGACTAAAGACGATGTGATAGCTAACTACATATAATTATACTTACATAATTACACTTTTTTACGGCTTACGGACTCTTTCGGTTTCAGTTCCACAAAAGTAGATATATTACTTGTTTCTAGACGCGTTCCCGCTCTCGGATGCCGCTATGTTACTGCCATGTATGTATGTCAACTACATACACAAATCAGCTCAATAAATAAAAGTACTATCTTCGATTTGTTTCTGTGCTATGTGCGTCTCTGTTCTGTCGCGCGCGTCGATTCGATATTTCGATTATCGAAGTACCGCGCGTCGTTTCGATACACTCGAATTAGCAGTTATGGCGGATGCGCGACGCGAGTCGGAACTACGTTCGACTTGTTCCCGTATTTTTCGCGTATTTATCATCGTCTCGCGCGCGAATATCAGTCGTACATGTGTGTTGTGAGATATCGAACGTTCGCAGTGATATGTAATTAATGTCACGTACTAGCTAGTAATCGGCAAGTGAATAGTGAGATTTTTTCGCGGCCGTTCGCGCTTCTACAAAACGCGCGCGAAAGAAGCAAGATAATCCGACGCGCGACGCGAGAAGAACTTTTCTTTTGAATTAGTTTGTTTTTTTTTCGCGATTATCGTCTCGCACGCAAATACGTGAATGTTGTAAAGTGTCGGATGTTAAACTGTCCACTGACAAATTAGACAAATTGTCAGAGACATTTTTTCAGCGCCGCCTAGGAGCCCAGATCGAAAATCCTGGAGTCTGAACTGACGCGTGCGCGATAAAACAGCAGGATGGCACCTTTCTGACCACTTTTTACACACACTGTTGCGTGTCCTGTATGCAATTTTAGATTAATCAGTCGTCAAAATCGCCCGACAATGACGGACGGCACCGGGAATGAAGATTCTGCCGCTTTTAACTCTATATCAGGTAAGATTCTCACTTAGAGCGTAATGAGGTTAGAAATGGTTAAATTCTACTACGGCGCAGCGGAAGTTTTGGACAACGTGTACGTTTTGCGACATTTTCAGACTGCAGGATTTCAATCAACTATTAGTTTAAGCATTTCCGTTTCTGAAAACAAAATTTCTTGATCTATTTTCTGATTCTACGTTTCCATACTTTTGTCAAGTCATATATCAACTGTTTTCAATTTGTCACAGTTGTCATTATTTTATTACTCCAAAATGATATGAAAATTAAAAAATTAATAAGTAGAAGCGTGTGTTTTTTTATATAACAAACAAAAATGTGGCCTCTAGCGCGTTGGTATCTGTATTTTAATATGTCATATAATAAATATTTTATTATTGTTAATTGTGCTGAAGAAAGATCCAATAGGAAATCAAAACCACTATTATTTAAAATATAAAATATAAATTGAATGAAATACATTTTATAACAAATATTTTTCTTGCTTGTACTTAGCCTTATTTTGATTATTTTTTAGTTGAAATAAAGCAAATCTCAATATGTATGTATATATTTATATTATTGATATAATAAAAAAGTTTCTTTGTTTCTGAGAAAAATATATTGCAGATCCAGGTAAAGCCACTAGCAGTACAGCGGGTCCAGTAGTTTTATATTCAACTGCACAAGCATGGCGAATGCAAATTTTTCGTAATTTTATTACACATAATGGTATCTCAGAATCATCAGATGAAGAAGAGGATTTATCTCAGTATCAATTTGAAGATGATCTTGAATATCTCAGATCGCTCAATCCTAGAGATTGGAAAGATCAGGATCATTATGCTGTTTTGGGCTTGAAAAGTCTTAGACACAGAGCAACAGAAGACCTCATCAAAAGAGCATGTATGTAAATTATTTACTTTTTAAAGATTAATTGACACTAAGTTTTGAATATGTACAATACAATAAATTACAGATAAACAAAAAATTCTGAAACATCATCCTGATAAACGTAAGGCAATGGGTGAGGAAATTCGATCGGATGATGATTATTTCACATGCATAACTCGTGCTTGGGAAACTCTTGGAAACCAGGCCAAGAGACGAAGCTACGACAGTGTGGATCCTTATTTCAACGACAGTCTGCCTGATGAGAAGGATTGTCGAAGTAATTTCTTCGAGGTGTTAGGTAAAACGTTTAAGGAAAACTCACGATGGTCCGTGAAGAAGCCTGTGCCGCAATTGGGCGGGCCGTATATGCCGAGAGAAAAGGTGGAGAAATTTTATTCGTTCTGGTATGATTTCGATTCCTGGCGTGAATATTCGTACCTTGATGAGGAGGACAAGGAGAGTGGTCAAGAGTAAGTACGACGAGTCACAGGATTTTCTTCAAAGGACAATTACAACATAGCGTTTACAACGACGAAATTACTTGCAGCCGGGACATGCGCAAATGGATCGAGAAGAAGAATAAAGCCACAAGAGCGAAACGGAAAAAAGAGGAGATGGCACGAATACGCTCTTTAGTGGATATGGCTTACAATATAGACCCTAGAATTAAAAAATTCCAACAGGAAGACAAGGATAAAAAGAACGCAATGAAGAGAGCGAAACAGGAGGCGGCGAAAGCTAGGCAGCAAGAAGAAGAAAGAATAGCTCGGAATGCGGCAGAGAAAGAGAGATTAGAGAAAGAGAAGAGAGAATCCGAAGAGAGAGCGAAACAGGATGCGTTGAAACAAGAACGAGAGGCGCAGAAGAAGGCGTTGCGCAAGGAAAGAAAGGCGCTCAGAGATTTTTGTAAAGCAAACAATTACTTTGCCGAAAACTCGACCGAAAGTCTTCGTCATATGGAAAGTGTGGAAAAGATTTGCGAACTGTTTAAATTGGTTCAGCTTGAGGAAGCGATGAAGAGATTGCAGACTGATGGCAGAAACGCGTTTTTAAGTATCGTCGAAGAAACGGAACGTAAGATCGAAGAGGAGCGTCGTGTAAACGTTGCTAACAACGATGCAAAAAGCACGCTCGACAAGCAAACCAAAACCTGCACTGCTCCCTGGAGCGAAAACGATTTACAACTGTTAATAAAAGCTGTCAATCTTTTTCCCGCTGGTACAAATCAACGTTGGGAAGTAGTAGCGAATTTTATCAATCAACACAACAATTCCACCAATGGAGTTATTCGCGATGCCAAGGAAGTTCTCGCCAAAGCCAAGAGTTTGCAATCGACAGACTTTAGCAAATCGAGTCTAAAAGAACAAGCGAATAAAAAGGCCTTCGATAACTTCATTGCCGAGAAGAAAACGAAGGACGTCGAAGAAAGAATGCCGGCCGTTACGGAACGTTTGGATCATCCGATGGCTAACGGTGTCGCCGTCGAACCGAAAGAAGTAAAAAAGGAATCGACACCGTGGACGCCAGGAGAACAGAAACTCCTAGAACAAGCGTTGAAAACCTATCCCACCACGGTTTCGGACAGATGGGACCAAATCGCAGCGTGTATACCGACGAGAACAAAAAAGGAATGCATGAGGAGATACAAGGTAAGAGTTAAATTAAAGATATACATGACACATTTGTTATTGTTTTATATAATCACTCAGTTATTTACCGTTTGATTTGTTTTGTTTGCAGGAATTGGTAGAACTCGTGAAAGCAAAGAAAGCTGCGCAAGTGTCAAAATAATATTAACTGCAGATTAAGCTCGAAATTGTTTTCTTTAACTTATTGAACTCTAGTTAACGAGCGAGCGTCGTTCTATCAGATAGAAAATTATAATTATTGAAATTTAAGACTGTGAACGACGAGAACCTCAGCTTACTCAATGAGTGGCAGTTTGCGCGCCTATCTGTGCCTTGCTACAGCCGACAACGTGTGGAAAGCTAGCCGCATGGCATAATGAGAAAACAAATTTCGGCGTGTTTCGTTCAATCGGTTTTGCCGGCACCATTTAATTCCTACGCGCTGTACACTCTGAACATATGTTCGAGGCCGTGCCGATTGTTACTTCCGACGAAGCTTACGAGGAGAATGTCTTGTGTACAGCTTTCTTTTTGCTATATGGATTTTCGTAACCAACCCATACAGTTCACGTTGTAAGTACGATGTACAATAAAGATGGAAGACTACAACGGTTCTGGAACGATGGACTTTATAAATAAACGAGGACATTTTGGATATCTTGTCATCACAAGGAACATTTCCTCCATAATCCTGTTTCCCGTTTTGTGAGTACCTTTCCTTTATTTATCCTAATGATATATTGAATCCCGTCAATTTCTTTTACTTTGATCCCATTTTTTCAAAATAGTAAAGAATTACACTGCATTCCTATATTATTGAAGCGGCGATTTTTTATTCGTATATATTTTTTTATTTTTCTAAAGATAGTATTTTTGTTCTATTACAACCTCTCAACCATATTCTTACGTCTCTCTTAATGAGAAATGTTAAAAATAGAGGAGTTTTACTATGTGCGTAAAATTGTAAGAAAAGTTTTATGGCTATTGAAAATATTATTTACGAGGACATACAATATGGCAGGATTATTTTGTGAAATAATGTCGTTTCAGTCACCGTTCAATTTTATTTTTCCTATTTTTCTCACTCCATACTTGAACATTCCAAAAGTTTAGAGAATCCCATATTTGAAACACACGGCGTTACGCACTGTTATAAATTTACGAGCGGCGAAATATAAATCAGACGGCAATGTGTCTTATTTCCTTCGACGAGTCCGCAGTGTGTGTACGCCACTAAAATCTAACAGAGTAGACGAATATAATTATTGTGCACTTTTGTTTCGTCATATCGCTGAATGAAAGTCTGTCGGGAAGTTTCGTGTGTGTATCTTCACAACGTTCTTTATCATATATTTTTCACACTATATCCGACGTTACTATTATATATCAATAGTGTTTATTACAATTAATATTAATTTCCGGTTATTATTATTCGCGGCTATTAATATCAATCTTATTTTCAAACAAATCGAATACTATCCGTAACAAATAGATCGAGAGAAACGATCTTAATACAAGTAGAAATACGCGATTGGTCCTGCTGAATTCTGCATTCTCAGCTCTCTGTACACATTTTACGAAAACATATACACATATATATATATATATATATATTTATTATATTTATACACAGGATGTTCTAAATCTTCAAAGCGAAAGAAGTAGGTTTTTTTTTTTTTTTGGTAGCAGATTTCGACAAATATCGACTTTCTTAAGTTTTACTTCGGCAAGACTGAGATTTCTTTCCCCCAGTTATAAAAGTGTGTACTTTTTCTTGACTTTAATTTATACACAGAGTTGTATATCCTCCCTGATCGTATTTCAGTCTCACGAGAAGTTCGATCTCTCTCTCTCTCTCTCTCTCTCTCTCTCTCTCTCTCGCGAAATACATATTCACGATAAACTTTACAATAATATACAAAACATGCGTCTCTTGCGTTCCAATCGCGATCGGGATTTTTTTTTACGTACGTAAATGGAGCTTTTACCGCACAATCTACATTTCGATGTAAATCTCTTGTTTCGCTTCGAGAGGGTGTATAAAAAGAGCCAATAATAAAGATATATTATTAGAAAACTTAGACAAATTGAAAACTTGAATATTATATTACGCATAAGCAAAGCTGCTGTCTATTTCGTAAGCAAAATAGTTTTTCTAAATTAATCGCCGACGATCCGATTTTACTTTTGTCAATTTAATTTTGTGTACAAAAAAAATCATTCTCTTTAGAGTCCATTCTCTTTAGATTGACGATCTTTTCTTTTTTCTTCTGGAAAAAGATTTTCGTCAATCGAGAGAGATTGACATTTCTCTGTGTTCATGTTCGAGTGCAAAATCATATGAACAAAAAAAGATCGATTGCACGAGGTTTTTTTAATTTCTATGACAATTTTTATTCAGACATTATAAGATATAAACAGATTTTGAATTTTCAAATATTATAAGTGGTTCTGGACTGTGGTGCTCCATTTACTTCTTTTTTAGTTTTTAGTTTTGTGTTTCTCTCGTAAGGAGCACACAAAGGCGATCTATATACTTTTTTTTTTTTTTAATAGAGCGTAAAAAATTCTGCTGCTAGTTTGTATGGTCATGTGTATACACGGACCCGTAGTTTCTGTGAAATTACAACTTACTATACTTCATAGTTAATCATCATCCAATCTATTATCCAAATCGGCATCTCATTCGTACCTTCTAATTTGGCATAACGCGTACGTATATAATATATATGTTTATATATCTCTCACGTAATATGTGTGTGTGACAATTTCAATAAGCTGTCACTTACATACATAAAGAGATTGAACGGAAGAGAAGAGGAAAAAGAGAGGAATATCTCGAATACACAAATTATAATATACATGAATAAAACCCACTAGTGAGAGATGAGATAATCCTCGATTGTTCGTAGAACGCGATCGTCACAAATCGATCGCCGGTGCAAGCACGATTTTTTTTCTCGCTTGTGATAACACGTTATTATTAATAACGTGTTATTAATAATAACTTAGCGCAAACGCTCCGAATTTAAAGCAGTATGTAGACAAAAAAAGACGTAGAAACAAACGATAATACTTGTGATACGTGGGAGAAAAATTTGCAAATAGAAGATGCGTGAGAAAGAGAAGTTCGCATTGGTCATAGACAAGCCAAGAGGCTTCGAGGAACGTGGTTCTGAAAGTATTTCACAAAACCGTATCGTAAACCGATTTGTCTATCGCCTGTTGTTCGAGTATCAAAACTCGATTCGCGCGAGATATCTTTTTTTTTTTAATTACTTACTAGACCCTAGTTGGTTCTCTTAATAAACGCTCTTCGTTTCTTTCACGGTTTTTTTTTGACATTTGGGTATATGTACAAATACGGGACAAAATCACGCGACAAATCTCCAGAACCACGCCGATTGACAAATACTTATAAAATTTACGACAGCTTAAAAATTTGTGTGTCAACGACTATAAATTAACATTTACGTAGTTACAATAATTCTATAAACATTTCTCCGGTTTCCAAAAAATCTCACCTTTCCGCGTACCTCAAAAAATCACTCGAATGACATGCGATTTTTTTCTACATATATTGCGATCGAATGATTGAAAATTCTGAAATTGTTGCAACTGCTATAGCTTCTCTAATGCAGCTACGTTCCTTATGCGAGTAAACTCTTCGTGCGTAAAAAGAAGTTTGACCCGGTTCGATTTCCGAACGATTTATTCCAGAGTGTGTGTTCTCGTGTTTACCTAACCGCGTGGATATTTTGTTTAATTTTATCTTACTCTCAAGGCAAAACGCCTCGTTTATTTGCCATTGTTTTTTGAGATGACAAACAAAAATAAAAAAATTGATTGCTTACAAATAATTTACTTTTATTTTTAAAGCTTCTTGGTTGTTAATTACTTAATTAACTTCTTTCGTAAGTTTCTATATATGTTTAATGTTTGATAAGATCACTGAAAAATCTGTTGAGTAAATCTCTCGGAAAACGATGCGTGTCTCTCACATATCAGACCGTCAAAAGTATCTATTAAGTAGATTTTTTTTTATAAGGCTCTCCGTTTGAGTATGCATGTATTGAGTGTATGTAATCGTGAATTGAGAGAAAGAAGAATTTTTGAATATTCTTTCACGAAATATATAAATTTTCGCGTTTCCGTTGTTATTCATGTCCGAATAAGTGACAAAAAATCACATATCGAGTCGCTGCTTTGCTACATCACATGCGGAGAACGCGCGCATTCTTATTCTGTTCTTCCTCTTCTGTGTCCATACGTTTGTATATAGTTTCATCTATATATATGTACAATATACATGCACTTACTGACAAAAGTTAAAAAAAAAGTAATATTTTCAACATTAAATTGCTAAAACTTAATAGTACGTCGCACATTATTTCTGAAGTCCGCAGAATTTTTGATCACTCACACACACTAATGTACATATTCGTACATCAAAGTAAATAACTATTAAATAATTATTTTGTCTTCTTAACTTGTGTCAGTAAATGTATATATATATATGTACATATATTACACATATATATCTCGCGAATATCTCTCGCAGTGCTATATAGTTTTTATCGGCCATTCATCCTCACGCATCTCAGCGGAAATATGTACGCGCAAACGGTGTTATATGTACAATTACAAATTACGAATAATAATATTTATATCGTCACAACACATATCGTCAGTAGTGTACAACACACGCTCGACTCGCAGCTCTCTCTCCTCGCGCAATAATAATTTGCAATAATAATAGTTTGTTTTTTTTTTATTTTTTTTATTTTTTTTATTTTTTATTTTGTCTAAGTTGATAAAAGTCTGGTCCGAAAGAAGTTATAGATACTTAGGCACTTGTTATCTTTTCTATAATCCATGTACGAATCATGAGTGGTAATTATAGTGCTAGTAATGTGTTCAAGAACAAGGGCAACAATAGTTAATTATAATAATAAGAGCAATATAAGAGCGATTATCCGCCGACGTGTTCTTTTCGCGGCTGTACATAGTTCGTATTTCGTTCCATCTTCTTTTTTTTTAACCCTTTATGACACCTTAAATTTTCTATTTTTGTAAATTGTAATTTACTTGCGCGATTTGCTTGCGCGTCTCTGTAAAAAAGAATTTCGTATTGAGTGTAGTACCTATTTTAATTATAAAAAATTATACAATGAATCGATATAGAAAGTACGTTACTTTACACGATTACTTTGAAAGTAATCACATATAAATATTTTCTATAAAGTGTCATAAAGAGTTATCGGGTAACAAAATTTGTAAAAAGTAGATGAATTAAAATATATAACAGATTGACACACACACACATATACGTACACATCATCTATTCAACAGCAATAATGTAATTAAGCAATGATCAGTATAAAAAAATTAATATATTTTAACTTTGAGAAAAAGAATTTATTTTTATACTTTTTGATCGTAATCATTGTAGTATCTGAAATTTGATGAAAACTTGAAAAATTAAGAACAATGTAAAAAACTAGAGTTTCAAGATAAAAATATCCATCTTTTTTTTTTTTTAAATTCATCTACTTTTTACAACGCGCTATACACAGAGTATATGCTGTATTGTCCTTCGTTAGAACGAACCGAATAAAACTCCATAATCAAAAATCCGTTAAACGCGGAGACAATAATAAATCACTGGAAGATTGTTTCTAGAAATAAACTCAATTTCATCCAGGAGTCCGGGTATATCAAAATGATCCGTTGATTCTAATAGAAGTTTAGCGTCGTGACAAAGTTTCTCCGCGGACTATTAAATTATACCCTAAAAGTCTATACGTATCTTTGTGCCTGACCGATCAGCAAAATCAATTTGTCTTGCTTGATCGAAACTCACGCGAACCTCACTAAAAATATCGAGTCGAGTTAGGAATCAGAGAGTGACTTACTATATAGACTTATAATATCCAAAATGTCGAATAAACACTCACGCGCTCATCTAGAAAATATTCGATTGAACGAAAATACACGTTCATTGCTGCGTACCAAAGGACGAACATCCTATAACGAGCAATTGCTCTTTGTCACAACTTTGTTTTGTATAATTTTTTTTTTTATTCCTTTCTAAACTAAGCCAGTGTTTCGTCTCGAGTAGCACTTCTGAAATTGCGCCTAACTATACAGCTATACGTATTTTTCGGAAACAGTTCAAAAATGTCCTTTTTTTTTATACCAACAAAAACAACGACGATCGAAATTTCGTGCGCGATGCCGAATCCATCGAATTCGATCGATTCGAATTCTTCGCAGAGTGGTTTTCGAGTTACTTCATGTAACTGACGATCTCGATTTTTCGGCAACTGCCTTCCCGGGCGAGTCCGGGCAAGTTTTTCGGGTTACGTGGAAGATGTTCGCGTCGCGAGTGGCTTCTCGTCCTGCTAGGACGGCGGTCCTTGCCGCTGCTGCTGTTGTTGTTGTCGATTGCTGCCGCGACGACGGTAACTAGAGGATTGTTGTAGCTGGTGATAGACCGGCTGGCCGCTCGACGGTTGTTGCTCCTGCAGCGGCTGGTAACCGATGCCGCTCGTAGTTTGGTGTTGGCCGCTCCACGGTTGTTGTTGTTGCTGCTGCTGCTGCTGCTGCTGCTCCGTGCTTTGTTGCAGCTGATAAGACAGCGGCTGGCCACGTCGCTCTTGCAGCAGCAGCTGATGAGCGGCCCGGTCCATCTCCTCGCGCGTCATGTCCAACGCCTCTTGCATCTCGCGTGACGTGTATCGTACGAAGTCTGGGTCGCAATACTTGCCCAGACCTTGTTCCACTAAGACCTGTTGATAATAAATAATTGAATTTAACGGTACGATTCTCAAGAATATAATTTCAAATAATTTAATTCGCTTTCAGATAATATAATTCGCTTTCAAATAATATAATTCGCTACATACTATATTACAAATGTTAATTACATAGAAATTAATTATTAAAATAATGTAATTAAAGTTAAAAAATTATTTTTAAGAAATTCTACAGAATATTTTATGTAAACAGTAGAGAAAATTATTTTCACGCTTTCATAGTTGTTTTTTTTTTTTTTTTTTTTTTTTTTTTTTTTTTTTTTTTCCGCACTTCCGATGACCTCAAAGTTCGGCTTTCGGTCCGCGGGACTACCAGGCATGCTGTGGGACAGGCGCTCTGCGCCGACGCTTCCGTTACTCTCTGCAGCCCACGGAACTGGACGAATGAGGGATAGGCGTCAGACTGTTAACTCGAATCATTATGCTCTGCCTCCTTATTGTTTACGATCGAATTTTCATGTTAGCGTGAACACAGCGCACATTAGTGACACACGAGTGCTCATCTCAGGCTTCACCAAATTAGTATTCAAATAAAATTTGAGAGAGAGAGAGAGAGAGAAAAAGATAAAGAAAATCGCAATTAAAACAAAGCCACAGATGTTAAATCGTGTTAATTAGGATATTAGTTTGAAAGCTGACAGAGCGCATGCTTCGAGCAACAGTTGACTGACCTGTGCACAATTTTCGTATCGACGTTTCTCTTTGTATATTTTTTTTCGTCGAAATTTTATTTGGAGAAATGTGCAGGAATATTGTTCAAATTAAAATTAATTTCAAATAACATAAAGTAAGAACTGATTTCATATACAAAATTTAATATTAAACGTATTCAATTTTTATTCGAACAAATTTTGATCGTTTAGAGTTTCTGTGCCGTAGTAAATATGTCATATATGTGTCTAGAAAAATATATTTAAAAATATATAAAAAAACAAAATCAATTTTATACGATCTCAAAGAATAAATTCGCGTGCTAGTCACCTCTGCCGTGGTAGGACGCTCGGTGCGATAAGCAGGAAGCGCAGACGCGCCATTGCCGCGAATCGACATCGGCGAGGAAACCCGCCACGGCAATCGCCTGGTTTTGCGCCATTTTTAAGCCGTTGGCGATGGTGCGGGTGCTCGACTGGCTTGGTGCGTCGCGCGATCGGAAACTCGCCGGAGCCGATTTGCCGCCGGCGGTCGCAGGGTCGCGACGACCCCGCGATCGGCGCTTCGACGATCGACCACCCAGCACGGTGACGTGGGGTTTTCCCGTTGTACCGCGCGCTACGCCACCCTCCGAATGCGGGTTCCACCTGCCGGAATCGCTCGATCCGCTTCCCGTTGACGTGTCCTCGTCGTCACAATCGTCTACGGCTGCGTGCGAATGGACACGAGGACGTTTTAACAAATAAGTTTTTTTTTTTTATTTTAAAAAAGTAAAGGTTTTGACTGAGTTTTTTACGTGAATGCTTATTTAAAAAAAGAGACTTCTCTCTAAGAAAGTTTAGTTTTTCAAATAAAAAGAAATAAATACATGAAGTATATGAAGTTATTATAAAGAATGAATACAAAGTTTAGCAATCTCTTGACGTCAAAATAAAGACGAAACGAGGGTTTTGCATGAAATCGTCGTACCGTGATTGCTCCAGACTGCGCAATCGGCACAGCAACCCCGTGACGCGTAGGTATAGTAACAGTTCGTGTCGTTGGACGAGGAAGCGGGGCTTGAGCTCGTCGCGGTAGTCGAGGTGTTCGCGCTCGCGATGCACGACGCGGTGATCGTCGTCGTCGCGACGCTCGATCCGCTCGTCGTGCTTGCTGCGCTTGCCGATGCTGATGCTGTTGGTGCTGCCGTTGCTGCGGAGGTGTGAGCGGTACCGGTGCTCGGGGTACCGTTGGACGAGGGTGGTGGATTCCGTCGCGGCGGAGGTGTGGGCGGTGTCAACTGCCGCTCGATTCCGTCCTGAAGACTGTACGAGCGTGGACACGCAGAGGGGGAGCAAGAGGAGAAAAGGAGAAGCGCAACGATTGCTCTTTAGTATATTAGTGCAAATACGCCGTGGCAAATTCATACGCATCTCCAAATATCTCGATTTATTTTTTTCAAACTCGCAAAGGAAATCTGAATAAAAACTTAAAAGAACAGATTCTATCTTTTAGATAATAATATGATAACCGATTTTTATTTTGTGTATTATTTTTTTTTTATTTTAGTAGTTGAATACTTTGAGAGAAACGATTGAAGAAAATTTTTATCGAGACACATGGAGATGTTCACGAAGCGTTATCGTCAACGGTAAACCTATTAGTAGTATAGCGTACATTCAGCCAGACATGCTACTCGAGATACAAAAGCATTCTCTTCGCATCTCAAAATGCATATACGCCGGTCCACGAGCCTATTTACTCTGACATTTTGACAGATCGGCTTCGATTTATTATTATTTATTTTTGTCTACATATATATTTGTAGAAATGTAGCTGAAAAGCTAGGATTAGTTAAAGCTGAGAGATCCATGCATAGAACAAGCGATGCAGATCAAAAAAAAAAAAAAAAAAAAAAAAAAAAAAAAAAAAAAAGCCCTAACTTGTCTTACCATATCCGCTATTGGGATGGAGATAGTTACCGCTACTCGTTCCACTGAAACGTACGACAGTAAACAGAAAAGCGAAAAAAGATAAGAGATGATACGAATCATTCGCGCGGTGTTTAAAGCTCCTGCCAAAGAAGCGAAACAAAAATCCCTCGCAAGTAGAAAATTTTTAATCGTGAGTTTGAGAGAACATCTTTATTTTTGCACATGAATAATTTTCAAATAAAAGAGATTTTGCGGCAATGTTTTTAGTGAAATTTACAGAATTGATATATATTTTTATATTTCACGATATGTGTAATACATCGAAGCAGTAAAAAAAAAAAAAAAAAAATAATAAACTAATATCAGTGAACATCTTGCATGCACCATGACGTAATACCGAGAGAAAGAAAGATTTGAGATTGTTGTGGAAGAGAATAACAGTTATTACACTCATTGTCAGGACGGAAACAATGACAGTCTACTAAAAAGCGCTCGCTCGCGCACACTCGCTTTGTACTTACTCGATTACTTTGTACGCGCCCATGTAAGATATCTGTTGCATCGGATTGCCGAAGGCAGCAAGCGGCCTCAGAGGTATATTCTCCTCGATACCGGGAATCCGTAATCGGGGATCTGTTCCCGTTTGATTTATTGCGCCGTCGCTCAGACCACTATACAATACATAAAGTAATTTAGTAACGCGAATATCGCGGAGATATCGATCGAGTGACGTTTATCAAAGGAAAGAGAAAAACGATTTATTTAAAATTACGCGAAAGTTACCTCGCTGCATTTGGCATAGCTTGGTGAATAATTTGATTAGTGACATCCGGGACGCCGGTTCTTCGTAACGAAGCGTACGGTAGAAAGTCTATGGAATTGGTCGGGGAAACCTGTGTAAGAAGATGTTTCTTATTAAAGTGCAATTTTTCAGTAAAAATAGATATTAAACCGTTGTCTACCTTCGCAGTGGTGGAATTGACTTTTAACGATCTCGCTCGGTGAAAGCTGTGTCCTTTTCGCATGCTGGACCACACGCTGCCGAAGAGCGAGTGGTTTCTCTGAAAAAGTATTCTCCAATATTTATTTAATTCACATTGCAAAAAGTTTTTAGAAACATACACTTTCGAAAATAGAAACATTTAAAATTGTTGTATCAAAGAGTCTTTCTTATAGTTTTTTAAATACACATAGAATCTCTCTCACCCTGTGCATCGGTTCTGGATTGTCGTCAAGAAGTTCTTCTAGATTGCCAGAAATCGCGCGTTTCAATTCGGGACCGGCTTCGTGTAATGTTCTCAATCCAGCCTTGTGGACGAAAACAGCATTCGATAAATATGATATCGTAGAATGCGATCGTAGTGCGCGTGTACAATTACATTGTTCTTCAAAAATAAACTCACCTGAAGAGTTACCGTGTTTTGACACTCTCTGTCGCCATCCTTTGCTGACTGTTCCTTGCGTTTCTTGAACCGACGGAAATAATCCTGAATGAGGAAAGTCGCGTAAAATTTGCCAACTGTCACCTCGTCTTTTCCTGAAAACGTTATTTTTGGAAAATCGTAAATTTTTGCCCGTCGAGAGAAATATAAAAAATTTGCACGAGTCCGTTACCTCCGGGAGGTGGAACAACTTGATCCAAAAGTTTCGGACTGGTTCTCTTCCAAATCTTTTTAATCACCGCCCTGAGCTCGGCGTTGGCGTCGTCGATGTTTCCCTCGGTCTTGATCTTCAACGACGTTCTGACAACGGCGAACAACGTCGCGTTGAACAACACGGTGCCGTCGCTGTTCAGCGGCATATTCATCGTGACGAGTTTCTGAATTTCATGTAAATTCCATAATTAGAAACAAATCGGGCGATCGATTAAAATTAACTTTGAATATTCCAAAAGCAAAAATAAATCAAAATGCTCCGATACTGACCGTGCAAGCCACTCTATGAGGACACAGTTTTCCGAAACCCAAAGGCGGCGATATTTTCCTCAGTAATGCCACCACGTCGAGATGTTTAATACGTCCCTTCGCGTCGGGATCGTATTCGGACCAGAGACGAATAAATTCGTCCAAGTGATGCGGTCCGAGAATCGACCAGTCTCTCGTCAAATAGTCGAAATTGTCCATGATAACGGCGACAAAGAGGTTGATGATCTATTTTTTACATGGACGCGATATAACGATATTATTTGGAATCTTTCTATTTAAAGATTTCAATAAAACTTAACACAGAAGAGAAAAGATGAACTTACGAGAAATGAGCAGAGCACGTAGAAAGATATGAAGTAGGGAAATGCAATGTCCGAACCACAGCCGACTGGATTGTTAGCTTCGTCGCTGTTATCATCGCACCTAACATCTGGGCTCGACGAGCAAGCCATCATGATTTCTTGCCACGCCTCGCCTGTAATCGCAAATATTCGATCGATCATATTTTCTTCAGTATAATTTTATTTATTACATATTTGAGGTAAACAAATTTATGTAATATCTCTTGCAACACTATGTGTGTGTGCGTGCGCGAAGATGAAATATATACGCTGAAATATATACCTGTGGCTGATCTAAACAAAACCAACACGGCTTGCGGAAAGGATTGAAAGTTATTGTTGCGATTTATTGATGTCTCATCGTCTATCGCGATCTTCCCGAAAACCTGCGAAAAAGAAAACTGTGAATTGCTGTTATTTTTGAGCGCGTTTTTCTAAGAATTGATTGATCGATATCACTCACTTGCATGCCTATCACAGCGTAAATGAAGAAGAGCATTATAATGAGAAGGGCAACGTAGGGCAGTGCCTGAAACGACTTGATAAACGTCCATAAAAGCGTCCGAATGCCCTCCCCTCTGCTCAGGAGCTTGACCAATCGCATTACGCGAAACAGTCTGAAGAAATTGATGGAAATGATGGAGGATCCGGGCTGCGAGAATCGGAAAAAATGCTTTATCAAAACGGTTTCCACGTATCCGCGCTTCTTAAATCGAATATATCGCCGCGACGGGTGCTCGATCATAGTCTCGCACAACGGATACTCACGTTAACTTCCGAGTAAACAATATCGATGAAACTCCCAAGCACGATAATAAAATCGAAGACGTTCCACGCATCGCCGAAGTAATTCTGCAAGTTAATAACAAGAACTGATTAAAAAAGTATGAGACCTGCTGTAAAATTATTTTAACAGATATTGTGTGTGTGAAAACGCACAATAAAAGATAATAAATATTGTGACATTGAAATATTCGATTCGCACCTTAAATCGAAATGCGGCTAACTTGAATACGAATTCCAGCGCAAACACGGCGGTGAAAATCATGTTGAGAACGTCCAGAGCGTTCGTGTAAACCTCCGGTTGTCGGTAGAACTTCATCGCGAGCGTCACGGTATTGATCATAATTAACGTGAATATCGTGTACTCAAACGGCTGTGAGGTGACGAACCACCAGACTTTGTACTGTATTCGATGCTTCGGTATATATCGTCGCACTGGCTTGGCCTTCAGCGCGAATTCTATACAGTTTCTCTAAAAAAAAAAAGAATAATAAATATTCTTCTGAACGAATAAACTCGACGATCAATTTCTCAATTCGATGATCTCACTTGATTCTTATCGAGTTCGCAGTTTTTGTACTCTTGCTCGCCTTCGTTTTGGAAGGTGACGATAACGAAACCGACAAAGATGTTCACCATGAAGAACGCGATGATGATGATGTAGATGATGTAGTAGGCGGCCACAATCGGCCGAAAGTTATGAATTGGTCCGCGATCCTCGTCATTAGAGTCGATCGACCATTCTAACAGCCTGTTATACAGAAGACAAATGAGTGATCTTACGTCTCTACGAGCCTAAGTCTATAACGTCTATTAAAGCACACCGTTGCGTTTATTAAAATAATACATGAAAGATTATATATATAATTTTTTTGCATGTATTATTTCACATATATATATATGTATGTATATATAAACATTGATCGATAAAGAACGAGAAAAAAAGATTCTTGAGAACCAGTTGCAGCATGTAAAACATAAGAAAGAAAAGAAGAAGAAAATGATTTTCGATAAAAACTTTTATTGCATCGGAACTGGAAAGCAAAGTTTGCATAAATAATCCTTCTCTGCTGCATTTATAATTCGCAATAGAATCTCAGAACACAAACGTCTCTTCGAGAACGCAACGCGAATGTACTTACGATGGCCAACCTTCGAACGTCGAGACCGTGAAGAGAGTTAGCATTGCTTTGTAAACGTTATCAAAGTGGAACTTTTGTTGGAGCCACTCTCTAGTCTTCACAACCGGTCTATTGATATTGCCGTCCTCGAATTCCAAATAAGTACCCCTGTTGCAATTTTTCATGTTTAACGTAAATAATTGCAAACGATTTCTTGTTTCGTTTGTTTCAAAACAAATTGATATAAAGTCGCAAGTCGAAACTTACTGGCACTCGATCTTTGTCATTTTCGACGCATCGGTACAATAGAAGAACTTTCCCTGTCATGACACAAAAAGTTTATCAGTTTAGATAACAATTGACGTGTCCGTATTGCGAATACGGACTTGAAATTCGTGTAACATGTTAAAGCTTTGGACGTGCTGGCGTTCTCGAAATTCTTAATGACATTGTAGTATTTAGTAAATTACATAATTATTTTTTTTTCTTTACATAAATAGTTTACATTACTCTCTTCGATGATCACAATCTCCCCAATCAATTACTTTTAATAAATAACAAAATGACGTTGCTACTTTGTGATTTTACTATTTTTAAATTATGTAGTTATGTATGTGCGTATTGAATTCGAAAATTGCCAGCACGTCGAATTAAACATCAGCTGTGGCCATTCTTGCAAGAGCAATTGTCAGCACCAGCAACAGCGAAATGTGATCGAGCAAAGAAGGATGTTAATGTGAGACAAACGTGATAAAAGAAAAAAAAAAGGACGGAACATTCTTTGTCGGCACGTGCATACATATGTACAACAAGGTACACGGAGCGAAAAACGTTAAGGTTCCTCGACGATTCCGTGACTATAGATATATATTCATTATAAATAAGCGTTTTTGTCACACGTCAATTCGGTGGTAATACATAAACATTAAGTGTATAATAAGCACGCCGAGGGAAAGGTGTGTTGGTAAAACGTGTCCTTCGCCACCTCGAAACTTGCGGCCATGTGGACAGAGCGAGATGGTTGTAATAAGAGAAAGAAACAACTTCTTCAACAACTTTCCCAATTTCTATGTGCGCTTGTGAAAAATAATTTAATTTTAATGTTTCAATTTTTTATATGTAAGATATATACAATAGATTTAAAGAGACGTAATATCGTATCGGTATAATATATAATGACATATTAAACAAGAAGAGAGTTTAATATACTCTGTAGGGAAAATATAGATTTTATATTTTTTAAATTAGTTTGTGCAAAAAAAATTTCGAATTATCGAATAATATTCGAATAATCGAATAGATTAATTATAAATTATTTTAGTGTAGACGTAAAAATATAATAATAATACGTTTATTATATAACAAATTGTAACAGATAAAAGAGGAAAAGTATTATGGTCAATAAGATGATAAATTACAAAAAGTTTTTAAGAATTATCTGAAACTTTTTGATGAAGCAGACATATAAAGATAGACTGAAGTCAATCTGAACCGAAAGGTCATGTACTATTTTGCAAAATTTTCAATATTTATCAAATTATTAATTAATTATAATGTGTCGGCATGGATAAAGTCATGTGAAAAATAGTTCACCTCATGTTATCATTTAGCAACGAGATGCGAAGTAATATAACGAGCGATGTGTGGTAGCACGGCATTAGCTGATATTGATTTTCTCTGAAAATCATATAGTTTTATACCACGCTTGCAGGAATCTTTGCTTTCCCCACGTTCATTAACTCACATAAGTTAATTAATAACTTACTAAATATTGCAAATTTTGCAAAATTGTACTATATAATTTTTTGATTCACATTGACCCAATTTCACACTTCGGTTTTGTCAAAAAGTTTGAGACTTTATAAAATTAGGAGGCACATTCTCTTTGGAGTACGTGCGCTATCGCGCTATATCTCGATAAGATTTAAAGAGTTTGCGAGAGATTTGTAGACACATGCCACGCTTCGCGTTCTTTTGATAATATATCATCGTGTGTCTACATGTGACCTGCGGTCGATTATATCTGTCGACATGGCACGCTCGCGTAGGCTCGTAGGACACTACGTGTAGGAAAAAAGCACGAACAATAGACCACCGTGACGCGTCAAATTGCGTACTAATTGCCATCTACGTAACACGAGCTGGTGCGGACTATAAAATAACGAACAGATCGAAACAACAACGCAGCCCTTCCGGGCTCTGACAAACAACGCGCAGATGACGATTTTCCGATCACATCCTCCCACCCTTTATTCTCCTTCTTTCTTTTTTGTTTTTTTTTTTTTTAAATCCATAATTGCTTGCAAGTAAAAAAGCACAGGCGTTGTATACGTATCGCGGCTCGTGCAGAAGCAAGACACATATCTCGTGTTCGCTCGCGAGACGTAAATTCTTTTTTATTCTTTAATCATGATCTTATTGTTATTCTCTATTTTCGAACATTATTATTTACCTGTTCATTCAGATATTTTTTTAATTAGTTGTAGTTCCTAGTGCGTTGAATATCGTTTCTGTCTCTACATTGAAAATTTATGATATATTCCGCATTCTCGTCTATATATTTTTGTAAATTATTATTTTTTCTCCTATAAAATCTCAACAATATTTCACAAAGAATTTCCTCAGCCATTTTATAACTGTGTGCAAATTACAATGTGATAATCACGCGAGTTTTATAATTGCAACAACTTCTTCATTTGTTTTTTTTTTAATTGCAACAACTTCTTCCGCCTCGAATTAAAATACAAACAAATCGTGCGTGTGTTTAATGTTAATAAAAAAACAAAAGATATCCGAATTTCATGTAACGCACACGTTGGGCAAATTGTAATTCCAAAAATATTTTGCTCTCTTATTGCCTTTGTCAAATATTATTATATGATTTGTGCCGTAAGCAGACTCATTCGCCACATCGATAAGCGTTATTCAGGAGAAGCACAATGGCATGTTTCATTCGTATCATGTTGCGCGTTCGAAATAAAAAAAATTTGAAATTTCGGTGAAATAACAATTTCGCAAAGAAACGGAAAAGCGTATCGATTTTGTATAAAATGCCGAAAAGTTACATATGTTTGTTGTGAATATATCGCATTGCGTATGTGTCTGATATAAATGTAAATAGATATTCCGAAACGCGAAGTCAGCGGGATCTCGCGATGTGCATCGGGGAACGCAAGTACATACATCGAAAACTTTTATATATTCCCTAAAGGAAGATATACTGCTAGTGCCCATTTTGTGGATCTCAATTGGGATCGCGTGTGTGTATAAGAGTAACTCGGGCGCTATTTCATACTTTGCAGCTAAAGGAACATAACCACTTTCTGCGTGATCTCTCTACGACTGATCTTTCCCGATAACAATATCTATCTTTCATCTAAACCTTAGATTTAACTGCACAAGTTCTTCTTTCTTCATGAGATCGTGTGAAACTTGGAAAAAACTTGGTGTCTGAACTGTGGCAGAACAAAACGAGACCCACCTATTTTTCTCTCGTGATCGAAGTGATATAATGAATTGACCGAAAACGTACACACACACATACACGAACTTCGAGATCATTGCTGAAGTTTTAAAACTATCTTTTTTATCTCGAACAGAAATAATTCGTTAAATATTAAAATATACAATTTTAAAAATTTCTATCATTATTTACAAAATTTATTATTCGATAAATTTGGTATTATCAGTTGTCAATCGTGCGAAATTTTTCTTACTGATTATAAACTTATTTTATTATCGTAATTATGATCTCTGCGGAGTTACAAAGATGTTACTCGCCTCGTTCTGTCACAACAAATTCGTGTTTAACTCGTGTGATTTTGGTGCACGTGGACGGCCAGCATGCACTACGACTAAAGCTTTCATTCTCACATACAGCGAAACTGGCATGCCTGGTTAAAGAGTGTCTATTTTTAAATAGAGGGAATACGGTGGCTATATATGAGATGCGTATATCGTTGGTTGTGTGACGAAAATATAAAATATAGATATATATATACAGAAAATATATAAAGATATATACAATATATAATTTGCACGTCGACGATATATATATATATAAATTACACGACAATCTCGCCTGGTTTTTCTTAGTCAGAAGCATTATTCTGTTAATGACAGCGTTACCGTGCTCGAGGGTGTGTTGCCGTTAAAAGAGAGAGGAGAAAAAAAAATATATTTCGTACAAGAGAAATATCGGCAGCAACATATCGCGCATGTATATCTGCGAGGTATAATCCGTCATCCTTTCGACGTTGTGGCAGCCGTCAGAAGCGCGATAATTAATGATCGACAATGTCGATGATCGATAATGCCGCAGAGACAATCGGTTAATAGTCTTAGGTGCTCTTCTAACATCTCTCTAATAGAAACGAGATAATTTCGCAACAAAACGAATCTTTCAGCAAGAAAGTTTTCTCGGAGCGAGCCTCGCGATAAATCAGTCGCCACATTGCGTTCTGACGTTATTGCGTTGAAAACCTTCGCAATGACATGTTCGCGTCGACACTGTGAAACATTGTATCTTGCTGATACGTTCTCTTGTACGGTAAAAGAAATACCTAAACTTAAAGTGGAGAAAACAGTGGAGGACTTACTAGGCAAATTACTTTTTTTGCATTTTATAATTCTTTTAGTTTGTATTACAGAATTTGAAAAAAAGAAAATGGTTTTATAAAATTACTTGCCTAAATCTCGAAGGATAGTTAAAAAAATGATAAGATTTGCAATATTGTACGATAACAATTATTGTACGACAAAAGTATTAATTTTTCTTGATAATTTCGAATTTAAATTGACAGAGAATTTAATTTTTATGAAATCGTTTACTCAGTATTATATAAGATCAATAGTAAATTATATTTGACTTACACACACTACTACTTTTAATTTTTTTTTATTATTATAACTAGACAGTCTACGCAAATTTTAATAATTTACTTAACATCTCATTTAATTACACATCACACAAAATTTTATTTGACATCGTCACTTTCCCTATTTTGCTCTAGAAAAATTCGGTCACCCGAGATGCTATGTCGGAAATTTACCGCCATCGCCGTCGCAGCGACAGAAGTGAACATAAAATGCAATGAATAAAAATAAAGAGAAAATAGGAGAGGAAAAAGGAGTGGGAAATAAAAAACAGAAGGAAAAGTGGTAACGCAATCTCTTGTTCGCTTAGTAAGCTTTCTAAGTGATTTGGCTGGTTGTCTCTTTACCTTAAACAGCTGTACCCCGATAACAGCAAACATGAACTGTAGGAGATAGGTGACCAACATAATGTTGCCGATCGTTTTAATGGCGACAATCACACACTTCACTACGTACTTTTTCACGTAGCGTTTTTCAGTTGCGGACGAGCAGGGCGAGCGAGCACAGCAGGGGAACACGTAGGATGGTGAGAGAGTGAGAGAGAACAAAAAAAAATAGAGTAGCATTAATTCGGGGTTGCCGGATCTTTTCACTCTTTGAGGGGCAGGGTCGAGGGTTGAGGGGGAGGGCATCGGGTGGTGGAAGTTCTCGCCATTCGAAAATTTTTTTTCTAGGTTACAGTTATAGTTTCTCTCGTTCGCGCAATCTTAGCTTATTATTTCGGTTATCCTTTTCGTGAATGTGTGTGAGAGAGAGAGAGAGAGGTGTCTATTTATTTTATAAATTTCTTTTATCGCGCGGCGATGTACACAATTCGTCGACTTCATTGAAAGTTGCACAGCTTTTCTCTTTTTTTTTTTTTTTGTTTTTCTCACATAGAAGTCACTCTTTTGAAGCTCTTTCTTGAAATATTTCGGTTTCTCTCTTTTCTCTTTATTTTCGTTCTTGTTTTGTTTTCATCGTGAACTAAGCCCTCGCCATCCATCCAACCCATCAGTGCTCGATGTTTTTTCTCGGCAATGCACCTGTGGGAAACCTCGGACGTTTCCTCGTCAATTTTACACGCACAATCACATACATAAGCGTGATCGGTAACATCTGTGGATTGAATGTATACGGATATATCGCTCGTTCTAGCCGCTTCTGGTAAAATTCAGTTTCCGCTAATAGTCTTTGTTTCGAGTGCATGCCGCGAATTTTGAAAATCGAAAATTAAATTTCAAGCAACCTGAGAGAACTTCTGCGCACGAGAAAACGACTTCAGTAGGAAATATTTAGTATAATTTTTTTTTGTACATAATAATTATAATTGTAATGCGCACGTATAAATAATCTTCGTAATGATACCAAAATACATAAACGCACGCATGTAGTATAAATTCACAATTTTCTGTGTAAAAATATATTTTCTATTATTCCACTTTTTTTCAAGTCAGAGAGATATATTTTTACACAGAATTTTGACTTGCAAAAAATAAAACAAGTTATTTTCTATGTTTCCGGAATAAAATTATTCGAATTCGATTCGCGCGCGCACACACGACGAATATCGCGTCGTGAAATTGACAGAGAGAAATAGTTTCTCGTAGCTAAAAATTTTCTCTTCAAGCTCTCGCGGTTTAGCATCGCACCGCGCGCGATGTTTATTGCCTCGCGCGCCTGTAGTACAACTTCTTACTGTATTGTGATATAGCGGCGCGCTTTTGAGCTACGCGCGCACATAAGTTCACCCTCTCGCATCCCGTCGATCGAATACTTCGAAACCAGGCATTTGCGAATTAATTTCGCGCGGGGGCTAGCTCGCGCTTACTTCGGTTAATACGCGTCGTCGCATATACACATATATGTTACGGTATGTTGTGTAATGTGCGTGTGAGGGAGGTATGTTGATGGTGGGATCGATCGATACACATGAAACTACGAGCGATATATATATATATATATATAGAAAGAGAGAAAAATATATGTGTGTGTGTATGTATGTAATATATACATATATACATATATGTATATATACGTATATGTAGACAGAGATAGAGATAGACCGAGAGACAGATATATATATATAGAGACATAGGTAAGTAGATAGATAGACAGACAGATAGATAGATAGATAGATAGATAGGTAGATAGATAGATAGATAGATAGATATGGATATAATATCAGATTCTGAACGACTCGTCTCTTTGTGTTTAGCATTAATGAAAATGATCAGAACCACACAGGCTAATATATATATATAAACATAGAATATTTTAACTATTCTACTGTCATCTATGTATTGTTCTATATATTTCCGCACTTATTCGAGCTAACATAAGCGTCGAATTCTACATTCCCGACATTGCAATGTCGCGAATATCTTTCCGCTGCTTTCCGCGTGTTTAAAAAATCTTATTAGTTTAGGCGAAAGATATCGTTGCATTTTTTATCAAGCAGAAACTTTCTTATCAGCACATCGATATTTCTTGTTATTTTGAGAATGTTTGTGGAGCTTTATAGAATTCTGACTGCAAAATTAATGACATTTTCGGAAGAACTTCGCGCAAGACAAACAAAGCGAGCAAAAGTTCGATAAAAGATTAATGTGATCGTCGTTCGAGATTTCGCGGTGTAAAGAAAATTAACGGGAGACAATTGCGCGATTTGTTTCACCTAATTTAGCCTGACCTAACGTTAATTTCAACCACTTTTCTCAACTATTGAGTTATAAATGTTGATATTAAAATATAAGTTGTCAGAACTTTTGCTAGTCTTGACTTGCATTTGTTTGTCGCTTGAAACGGTATACTGTAATATGTAATTATCACAGATTTGCCTATTTAACGTAATGTTAGCTGCTATCATAGGACAAAATCGGACAATCGGAATCGACTGTGTTTTTCCAAGATATATACAAAAATGGACGGAGAAGGAAATTGCCGTGGTGCTTCCTTTTGCAGCAATTATGGGTCTGTGCACGCGTAGAGAAGGGACCTCTTTTCGTGATCTTTTCCCCTTTTCGATTATCTTGACGGTCACAAGTCCCGCGGCGTGTTAAAAGCTTTAAGAAACAGTGCCCTTTTTGTCTTCTCCTTCACTTTACTCTCTCATGTTAATGTAGTAGCCGCACACCACTGCAACGCTCAGCCGGCACAAGCATGCAATTCTCAAACATCCTCTACTACCAGTCGTATAAAATCACGAAGCCTGCATATAAGTCTTTATCTTATTTGATTTCTAAGTGAAGTAGGTGTGTATGTGTATATGTGTATGTGTATAAAAATATAAAACTTATAAATAGGGTTAATGTCCTGGAATTGGGATCCTCTTATTTATAAATGCGTGACAAAAAAATTTGTGTCTCGTGTCTTTGTCATTTGTACAGTCAGTTAACTTTGCACGAGTTTTTTTAATATGGAGGTATAAGTTCTCAAAACAAATATATGGATGTAATCAACAAAAAATGTCTGTAAGCTAACATTACGAAAAATAATAGATCTTGACATCTACGTAGGATATATTTTGGTTATTAAATGTGTGCGTTATAAGTTTTTATGCTTGTTGTTGCATGACTGTTTTTGTTTTGTGTCGTTTGAGCAGCGATATAATTTATCAAGTTTTCGAGCAGAGCAAAGTGATAGCAAAAAAATGAACAAGAGAGATATGTATATACATGTGTATATATATGTATATGTAAAAAAGAGTATAATCGTAGGATTCGTAGGTCTAACTGATGGGAGCAAAACGAAGAAATGAAAGCCAGTGCCGAAAGAGCAAAGGCATGTTAGACCTTGCGTAAAGCCGCTCTTTTTCATTTTGTCTTTACACTCAACCATCCTCAATATGCTTTTGAGCTACCGTCTCATCTCCCCCCCGTTGCATCTACTACGTAGGCGTTCGTACATTATACATCGGCATGACACAAATTTCTACGATAAATTCTAGTGAAGTAATTTTAAGAGAATTGCGAAATGATCGACAATTAATTTCTAATCAATTTATAATACTCGAACATAACAAAATTTTGTTTAGAAATGATGCGTTTGCTCAAAATTGCGTCAAAATTATGTTTACACACGAGACGCATATCCGTTACATTGAACTACATCATTCGTCTCGGAAAATAGTAGGAATATATTCGAACTTGTCAATATTGAAAATATAATATAAAGAATTGTATAAAACAATTTCGGAGTAAAAATTCGTATCGCATACAAGTGACAAAACTATTCTGTCTCTTTGCAATACTTCTGGATAAAATATCGCGTGCGTTCTCGCGTGTCAAAAAACTCACTATGATGAAGTGCGACATTTCTCGAATTGTTTTTATTCCTACAATAATTTCGCGAAAATATTATTTGTGTTTTCTTTTGTTCCGCTAGTATCAACAAGGTATTATTATCAACGACGTGAGTTTTCACGTTGCATTTTTATGAAAAAGTTTATTCAGTGTGTTAAAAAATCAAATAAAAGAAAAAAATTCCTCTTTTCTTTTATTTTTTGATTGTGTGAAAGCCGTAGAATTCGACTTCTGTTAAGGCAATCGTTGTGACAATCTCAATCTCATTACAATCATATCTAACTAGATATAAATAGAATTTGTCCACTACTAATGAAACACTTTTTTCCCAGGTAATGGGAACAAACAACGAAATTACTTTCGGTGAACGCATGTCTAATTTTATACATAACGAAGGAACACAAAATAAACATTTGCGATCCTATAGTGAGAGGTTACGGGGAGAGAGAGTATCGAGACAAGAAACCCAATTAATTAACTAGTAAGAGTTACGGCAAAAAACAGCTTTTTTTCAAAAAGGGGAAGGTTGATACCCAGAGGTGCATATGTCAGAGAAAACAACATTCGTCTCGCGCCACTCGACGATTATTTTATTTTATTTCATTTTTGCGAATCATCGTTTCGTCTCGGTGGTGTCATGATTATTTTGTATTAATTTCAAAACTGACGTGAAAGTGTTTTTTCGAGTAAATCATAGTTACGTAAATATTCACACAAGTGCAAACAATAGTGCAAAAAGTGATAAAAATCGTAAAAATTACGTGCTCATGTTTAAAATGACGTAAAAATATAAAACATATAGAAATTTAAAGAGTAGTGCAAAAATTTGATAAAAACATATAATTATCAGTGAGTGACATAATATGAAAAAAACCTACAGTTGTAGAGCGAAAGCGTAAATACATGTATTTACTGATTAATGCTTTCTCTAACAAAAAAGAAAAAAAAGTGTTTTAATATCGTGTGTATTATTCATCAGAATCGTTTTTGACTTGAAATTTTCGCGCGGACAGTTTTCATCTCTTTGTCGTCAACAATTTCTGCAATAAGTAATCGCAATCAAACATGATCTCTCGTTTGTTTCACGACAAAATGAAAATAATCGTCGAAGAAGCTGCCGAGATGTCGAGCAAAGGCGTACTGAGGTAAGGGAGGTGAATAATTGTAAATAGGTAGTGGTGAATTTGATGGTGTGAATTTATTTTTCTGACTGCTTTCGTTGACTAATGTATGGATAAACGAATGAACAACAAATGTCAAAGGTCGGGTCTTGAAAAAGAGAGAGAGATAAAAAGAGAGAAAGATAAAAAGAGAGAGGGGACGGATTTTGGAAAAAATTTCAGAAGACGGAAAGGGTTGTAAGGGAGATATATATCGGCTGGTAACATCACTCTAATGTATACTACAAGAGGTTTGAAGGAGAGTCTTTTTCTCGGGGCCACATATTTTGTGGTATCGGGGCCCAATAATCCTACCTTGAAGAGCTGTACGCCAATGACGGCGAACACGAACTGCAGGAGGCTGGTGACGAGGACTATGTTTCCGATAGTCTTTACCGCTACGATGACGCACTGTACTACGTGCTGGGTTCACAACATTAATCACAATATATATTTCGTGATAGAAAGAGAGAGAGAAAAAGATAGAGATAGAGAGAGAAAGAGAGATGAAAATTATGCGTGTCGCGCGTGAACGCTTATACTTCTCTCTTACAGTGAGTCTTAATGTGACGGATTTTTTTTTTTTCGGTGACGAGAGAGTTCGAGTAGTTCTTCCAAATCGATTCTCTTTGCAAATTTTTCACGAAAAATTTATATTTATCGCGATAAATGTGTCTCATTAAAAAAAAAAAGCAGCATTTTCTCATACTTTTTTGTAATACACTGAAAAATCTGACGCGTGTTTAGAAAAATATAAATAATAAAAAATGATATTTTATCAATTAAAATTAGCTTTGTAATTGATGCGATGATTCTTGTGTCATTAAAACGATTCGTTTCTTCGTTAGCGCAAAAAAATTTTTTTTCGAAGTTAGCTCGGCGCTCTTCCACCATTCTGTATGAACATTACTTAACTTCGCGAACGCTTGACGATTAACGTCGGGCTAAGGGCTTTGTGTTCGCGATCGAGATCGATCCGGGGAATCTCGTACAGAGAGAAAGAGAGAGAGAGAGAGAGAGAGAGAGAGAGAGAGAGAGAGAGAGAGAGAGAGAGAGTTCGCGCACTTGAATAATTCGTTCGATGAATCAAATGCGCGAATAGTCAATTCTTTCTCCGTTAAAGAACCCGAATCGATTTCTGACATCCGTAGACACGAGGCCTGACGAAAATATTGGGAGCGATTCTTTAAGTTTAGCTGTGGACACATTACGGTGTATATTATGCCTCTGGCGTTACGTCTATATTACGTCTACTATAGGACGTATGCTGTGTGAAGTGGGCCAGTTTTTAGCGAACTTACAAAAAAAGGTAGAGATAAGGCAAATGAAAGTGATACCTTTAGTCCCTTGGCGCGATTGATGGCACGCAACGGCCTCAGTACGCGAAGCACACGGAGCACTTTAATGAAGGAAAATGCACCAGGTCTGCGAACATTAAGTAGTAAATAGCAAATGAAACAAACATTATGTATAATAAAAGAAATAATATCTAAACTAAAACTTCAATTTTTTTTAAATAATCGAAGTTTTTCTCTTAACTTCTTCGGGATGAACATGTCTCTCTCGAAAGGCTTAACAAAACAACACTTCGAGAATTCACTCATATAAATCGATCATAATTATATACATTAAATAATATATGTATATAGATTTAATATAAAAGATATAAGAAAGAGTTATACATACTTGACGGTCATAGAAACGAGAGAAGCGCAAACGACGAGAAGATCGAGCAGATTGAAAGCCGAACGACAAAACGCGCCGTCGTGAATGATGAAGCCGTATGAGATCATCTTGAGGCAGATCTCGATTGTGAAGACAGTAGTGAAGAAGTAATCGAAGTAAGTCAACATCTGCAACACGAGAAGAGTGTCGTGCACACGCCACTCACTTAGTTATTTGAAACAGATGCGTGATGTTTGTTTCTCCATTAATTTCTCCGGAAATTTCCGGATAAAAGATCTCGACAGATATATTTCATCGTTTGAGGAAAATCGATTTATCTTCTAGCGCGAGATCGTATACCTGATTTCTGTACGACGTGGCACTCAGTGGATCCTCAGCGGCCAACATCGCGGAGGAAATCATAATGCAGACCAATATCACGTTGCTGAAGTAACTGTGATTGCAGAACGAATGACAGAACACGCGAAACCTGCGAAACACGATAAAAAAAAAAAAAAAAAAAAAAAAAAAATAGCTTTTGATTGAATTTATTTTATTTTATCTTTGTGTCTAAAATTCATTTAATGAAATTCACGCCTGCTCAGTACCTATTGGTGCTTGAAAAAAGAAAGAACGCTGAACCGGCCGGTATCGGTTCCTTTTTGGTGGCCATGTTATATTCGGACAGTCTTCGTGGTCTAGCAGACACTTCTTGTCCGTTATCTGAAAAAAAGATTTTCATTTTTTGTGTCATTCTCACAAATTTCACTGCATTTCCTCTTTCTGTAATTATCATATTTATTTAAATTTAAATCTTAAGATAATTCGATTGTATATGTGTCAACGTTGTTTGCCTAGTAATTTCGGAAAATGAAGTGAAAATGAAAAACGATGAACGCACCTTGCATCTCCTCGTGTTCGCACTCCTCTTCTTCCTCTTCTATTTCTTCGTCAGACTCGACGTTGAGTCGTACTTTGTGTGTGTTCATGTCTTCGCTCTTCTCCGATCTGCAATCAGTGTTGTTTTATTCCCGAGCTTTTCAATTAAATTCAGTTGAAGTTTCGAAAACCACCCTGAATGAGGATGTACAGCGCAATAGTAAATTGTGAGCGCGTTGCGCGTGTTCCTCGTCCTTGAACTGTGATTATCGACTCTCTCGTCAACTCTCTCGCGCATTACTAGCTACGAGAGCGTGTTACATAAGGAGAGATGTGCATAATAACGATCTCTAATCTCGTTAATGTGATAACGCACGCTGTGTATTATTATACAACTTACGTACATGAAAGAGAGAGAGAGAGAGAGAGAGCTTACGTTTCGGTATCAAGTGCGGCTTCATAGTCCTCCATTGTCTCGTTAGGGTCATGTTCGAGATCTGTACCCCCGCCTTCGTCCTCTCTCCCGATGCCCTCGCCGCCGTCGTCACCGGCTTCGCCGCTGACTTCCCTTGCTGGCGAACCACTGTGAGATTTGTTTTTCTCCGCCTGTAGGATACAAGAAGATATGGGAGGTAAAATAAAAATAAATCGATATATATATATGTAGTAAACATATAAACATAATTAATTTAACGTAAAAATATAATTTAACATAAACGCGTAGTTTAATTCCGTAATCATGTATATTATTCTCTACTCTAATATTGATCAAACTATGTAAAAATCAAATTAAATTTTTATAAAATGTACATTCTAGACATAGTATGCACAACGTAAAATTTATTATTGCTATCAGTCGAAAAAATCCGTGAAACGAAAAATTAAGGAATTTATCAAAGAATGCGAAAGTTGTTCGTACGTTTATGCGTGTCGAATAATATCGAACTATACATTTTAATTAAATTCTCTAGTTAACATTGCCGCCATTGACGAGTAGTCAATTTTCAGTAGTATGCACAAATCTTTATTCAAACTGATAACATGCGTTGACGGAAAAAAAAAATTCGCTAGAATAGCAAAAAATTAGTTACTATATAGCCAGCAAAAAGACATTTGTTGAGATTATTGAGATTTTTGTTTCGCCAACAAAACATTTTGTTGATGAAACAAACAATTTCGT
>QVOB01014131.1:0-22369 GCA_014839585.1 Pseudomyrmex concolor
TGTTTTATTGCTGTGTTTTGAAAGTTTATCTTGAGATTTAACTGTAATCTTATGTGTGTGTTAACAATTATTATTTCAGGACGGATTAGCGAAAGCCGCGGCAAACAAGTTGAAGCAGGTGAACGGGCAAGATTATGAAATCGGCTCCTCAACACGTGTTCTATGTAAGGCGTCACAGAATTTACAAAGTCTATTTTTCTCGCGACGTTTTTATCAACTCGATTTAGTCAAATACATATTGAAACGAAACAAATTTAGATAAGGCATCGGGAGGAAGCGACGACTGGGCGATGCAAGTGGCGAACGTGCCGCTGGTTTACACAATGGAATTACCGGATTACGGACAGGGTTTTATAATGCCGGTGGAGAAGATAAAACCGATGATCAGAGAAACTTACGAAGCCTTTAAGGTATTTGTGAGATACGTCTGCGCCATTCGCCATGACAATTGTCGTAATATATTGTAACTCTCTTTCTGTGCACACATTGCTTTATATTAGACATTATCCGGGACAAATACAGCTATTCAGACATATATTCTTATATCGTTTAGATTACAGAAGTAATTTTATGATTTTTTATAGTATTACTTAATTAAAGGAAACATGCTTCAATAAAATGTAAATTTATGAAATTGCAAGCGGTTATCGTGCTAAATAAAAAAAAACGACTCTACTATGTCTGTCATCAAGTTGTTTAGCTTTAAATCTCACATTAATTCCGCGTTTTGACAAACAAGTAAAATTGAAAGGTTGTTTACGCCAAATTTAGGATTGATAGTGTATCAGCACGCGCTGACAGTTGTGTTCGGTATTTTTGGACGGTCGTCTCTGAGTCATAATGGAACTTCGAAATGTCGCGATTTATCGCAAAATTTATCGCCGCTATCGGACAAAAAACGACGATGCATTATTCATAAAAACTTCACGAGCGCTTCGCGATGTGCTTGACATCACTATTTTTCAATGAAGAACGAATTGCGCTTGCGGTCGCTAAATCGAGAGATTTTGTAAGTAAGTTTCAGAATGTTCGACGGCGGCAAACACAATCAGACTGTTCGCAATTAATCGATTTGCGTAAAAAATGTGCAAGCAAACGAGGAAAAAAGCGCTCACAAATAGAAAAAGGAAATGAAAGAAAAAATACGTATCACGTGAAAAAAAAAAAAACACTATTGCGAGATCTTAATTCTCATGCGATATATACAATATAATCCACGTTACATCGAAAGGTTCTATCCTTTACACATTTACAAACGCACTATTTAAACCGACAATTCGTGATATGTTTTTAACGATCGACGCATAAATAAAATCACTAATCGATATGGTTAAATCTGCGTTCCCTTAAGTCTGTACGAGTCTTTTTTTCATCTATTGTTATAAATTCTAACAATTCCGAATCGATAAACTGATTGATTCTCTATTTTTCTAACGAATGAAAGAATAACAGAAAAGAAGACTGAAAGAGGGCTTTAATGGGAGAGAGAGAGAGAGAGGACGAGGGACGGTGGAAAGAGTCGGAAGAGAGCTTCGGGTAGTTCGGCTTCTTTACTCAGCTGCATCACGTGCGATGCGCGCGCGAATTCAAGCGATTATGCAAATTTCGCATTAAAATGCATTCTATCGAAATCTCCGACTATTCGGCGAAAGACGACACGAAAGGCGTCGCGATGCTTTTTGCATTCCGCAGTCTGCGGTTTGCTCTCTCTTCCACCGCACCTAATTCGTTGCATGTAATTGCGTCGCCGATGTTCGATACATTGCGACGCGATGGGAGATGAACACATTCCTCCCCGGGGCGATTCTTCATATCCGATAAAAGTCACAAGTGCGTTTGTTGCGAGAATTTGTTAATTTACCATCCATTTAAAATCTAAAAACTCTGTATTCACTCTCGCGGGAATTTATTTCGCGATTCGTCTTTCTGCACGTCGGCTGTTGTTCAACGTTTGTTTACGTCGGAGCTTCGATTAGCGCGGACATCGCGGAAGAAAGTTCCCGCTCGCGAAACTTTGCCAAGTTGCACAAAAGATTGCCAATGAAATGCCGGCTGATTTCCCGCGACTGACTTCTCGCTCCCCGTCTAGAGGAATTTGTTTACCACGAGAAACCCGCGAATGTCTGCCCGAGAGGAGCAATTGAAGGCGCAAAAAGATTTCTTTTCTTGCACGAGAATAGACTCGAGAACATTTATATTTGATAAAAAAAAAAAATCAGAAAAAATATTTGCAACAAGAAAATATTTTCATCTCTTTTACATTTTCTTTATTGAAAATTGTTTTATTTCTCTCTTTCAAGATAAAATGTTACGTATATTACCGAAAAGATTTGTCCCGTCTCTTTGATAGAGATAAAAATTCTTTCTCAAATAAACACACAGAAGTGATATATAGAGAACGTGTTAAAAACGCGCGACTCCATTACAGAGACATAAAGACGCGCGGACATACAGGGCAAGAGAGCATCCCTCAAGATACATATATTTTTCATGCTTGCGACTCTTCGCGACTCCTCGCGCCCAGTCGAGTCTCCGAATCGTCGTCGTCAATTTCGCGGTTTTTCCCGGAGAAATACACGCACACCCGACGAGAATCGATATGACACGAGCGAACTTTCTGAATGTCCATTCACGAAGAACCTCTTTGCGTCCGCAGAACTGCAGACGAAGAAAGTCAAGAACGTTGTCGAATCACAAAGAGATGATGGCCGTTGAGAGTTGATTTATAGAGAAGTGCAAAAGAAGTCCGTTTCTCCCCCGCGCTCGAATAAATATATATCCGCTCGTCGACCGACTTCTTGCGCGATTTTTATCCGCATTTTGCCGCACGCATATATGGACCACTCGGCGGAACCGGATCTTTCTTCGCTGTTTGAGTTTTTTTTCTCTTTCCGCACTGACAATGCTGATCAAATACATTTCTTTTCTACCCCGTTCTCTTGACTTTCTACGGACGCGAGGAAAAATAATCCCGAGCAATTCTCTATAAACGTTTCTTTTATAATGTATGTTTTTATTATTATTCTTCATCCATAATCGTTCTGAATTTTAAATGGAATATTAATAACACATTAAAAGTTAAATCAAGTTTCATTTTCGAGTATTTTTACGTACGAGGATAAAATTTTTCCGTAGAAAAACCTACCATATATGTGTAGCACCTTTTTCTTGAAAAAATACTACTTCTTTCTTTAAAGATTGTATAAATGTTTAGAAGACGATTCGTTGAAAAAAAAAATTCTCGGAATGAATAATCGAGATTTGCGGGTGCATGGCAGCGGACGAGTTGTTCGTCGAACGTCTTCGGTGGCATTAGCAGGCTTGAGATCTGCTCCTGGCAGCAACAGGATCAGACCGACCTCCCTTTGAAGGAACCGATTGGCGCGCGCGGAGAGAAGCGACAGGGGTGAGGGTATATATCCTGTTAATTACACGATCTCGGATTTGCCTGTGACGTTAGACGTCCCGAACAGGACGTCTGTTTCCTGACAGACAGATTGAGTTACCTTCCGCATTATGGGCGATTAATAGTAATCGCCTTCCTGGGGGCTTCCGATCCATAAATCGCGATAAGATTCCAACACGCGATTCCGATTCGAGATAACGACAAGTCGATTCTCGTCGTCCGATATCGATTGTTTTATAAGAAAATATATTCAATTAAACTCCGTATTGCGTAGAGAATAGAAATATTTAAAAATGCACGAAGACAATAAAGTGGAAATAAAATTATTTCAATAGCAAAAATAGAATTTTTATAATTGCGATTTCTCTCTAATTTTCAAGCATAATAAAATAGTAACATAATGAGAATGAGATAATTGTATAATGGATTTTATGGTTATTAATAGTCAAATATGTGTTCTATCTGACAATTTCGGTGACCGATCATAATTTATGATCGAGATGGTTTTGCAAATTGATGATTTTGCGGAATCCAATGTAAAATGACGAGCTGCTTTATTACAACAGATAATTCGGTTTTCTGTCGTTGATCTGTATATATCTGACTATTAATTGTTTCTTTCAATGATCTGTTTTTTTTTTTTTTTTTATATTATCGCTAACACTTGTTACACTTGTCGACAACGTGGCCAAAACTCGCGATCGATTTGACGGGAAAAACCACGACACTCTCGTACCTTCACGGACATTCGTTTGTTAGATAGACAGGCCTGCGAAATTTATTCGCGATCTGGAAACCTCCGGCACGTCTGTCAGCCGCAACCGCGAAAATCGGAAAAATCCGCGAGCGCGGAAAAAAAGTGCGAAACGAGTTCGTGAGATTTCGCGATGTTGAAGCGGCATCAACAAAAGCGAACTCGACAGGCATATCATCCTGATTATCTCGACGTTAATGTGACATTAATCGACGACAAGGGTCAAGCAGTCTGCCTACTAAAAATTTCATCAATCTCTAAAAATCATTAATACTAAGAAGTATTAATATAATAATTGTAATAGAACTTTTGTTCACACAATTTATCGAAAAGAAATTGTGACAATTCAATTCTGAGATACTTAATGAATTCGTTTGTAAAGCAAAATAAACAGTAGTAGCATTTTTTTAATGTTAATGTAATTATGTTATGAAAAAATAGAAAGTATAAATAAAAATAAATAATATATGAAAAGTATTCATATATAAAAATATTATATATAAAAAACTTTTTCTTGCTTCTGAGAAATTGACCGTTTAACTTAATTGACAAAACTTCAGTAAGATTGTTTTGTCACATAAAAGTAAAGTGTAAAGTAATTGTCGAATTACTTTCACGATTTTCCGATGCGCCTCGTCTCGCCCCGCAGCTCATCAAATATTTGCGTGACTTTTCGCGCCTTAATGTATCCACCGGATCTTCGCGTTTGTTGTACTTGGGAATTTGCGGTTCCGCGTAACTTTATTCGCCTTTAGCGGCGGCTTAAACTTTGCTTCTCTTCTCTCCGCACGGGAAAACTTCCCACGAGGAAACATTAACGATGGATTTCCCGAGGGGATCAATAAAGACCGTATTCTTGCTTGTTCCTTAATAAAAAGACCGATCGATAGTCTGACAATGCACACACATATTCCGATTTGTTACTTTCAATATGTACAATATAAATTTTTCAATTTTCGTATGTTACGTCAAAACTTTACGTTTTATTGTGTCGTTTGTTTTTTTTACTTCAAACTAAAATTTTATTTTATAAAATATATTGATATATTTAATAATGAAATTTGCGTAATCTACCGAATGTAAGACAAAATATCGTAATTTTTGTTTTGTGTCTCCGCGCAGTGCATACTGTGGAAAATTGAGTAGAAAAGAAAGAAACTTTCCAACTTTTCTTCGCAAATAGACGCTGCGCTGTGTGAGATCGATCGTCTAACGAGGAAATCGACCAACTTCTCTCAGAGTAACAAAAAATGTGACTTTTACCTTTTTCCGACTATCCAACAACGAATTGAACTTCACGCTAATGAAGTCGCGGAAGGCGCGACGATTCCTAACTCTTGAAATCTGTTTTAATTAGGGAAAACTCATGGGAGAGAGAGAGAGAAAGAGACCTACGAAATTTTTTTAATCAATAAATCTGTGCTTCGTAGATTCAAGCAGCTGTGATCCACCTTTATCATAGCCGTTTCCCCTCTCTCTCTTTCTCTCTCTTGTCTAATTACGACTTTATGACAAAATACTGAGATTAAAATTCAGTATGTTCTCTCATGTGATAAAAATGTGAAAGAAAAGGGAAAAAGAAGGACGTATAATAAAAATAATTATTTCGAGATGATATAAGTTGCAGTTTGTCTTATTTTTTTCATTTGGTTGCTTTTTTTTCGCGTACAGGTGCATATTTCACGAAACGTAAAACACATGCGTATGAAAAGCACACTTTAGAAAACGCCTTTATACACATGCAAGCTTCACACACGCACAACATTACTTACAACTTCCCTTTTTTCACATTTGTATTTGTACATCTATTATATTTATACTATTAACCCACATTTTAGACCGTATAAAGATATATTTATATTATAAAGAATTTCATAATAAAAATAACAATTTTATGTAATTAATTATCATATGATATATCAATTAATCATTATTATCATGATTATTAAGTAATACATATCATGATTGATTTTACTTTCAAAAGAACTAGTACCAGATTAATTAAACAATCTAATTGTAAGTTAATTTTTGTCTTAAATATACATAATTTTGGCTGTTAATGGGTTAGGAGCGGGTTTTTTTTTTTTTATTGTTATTTACAACAACACTTATTGCACGCGCTGTTTTGATTATCGCCAAGTTGCAATAAATTACATATGTATATAATTTTATATTATATATATATATATGTCTAAATTATATATATATATATATATATAATTCTATCTTATAATAATATATACATCAGCCTCTTTGTCTATATGTGTGTATATATATATATATATATATATATATATATATGTACACACACGCACACACACACACGCACGCGCGCGCGCGCGCGCGCACACACACACACACACACACACACACACACACACACACACACACACACACACACACACGCACGTACACATCTGTGATATGTTTAGATATTTTTCTCGTAACAATAATCAACAATAAAGATACTTTTAAAAGAATTTTCAAAATTATATAACAATGATATTATTTTTAGTAATAACAATAATTAAAAAGAAAAAATATAATTATATTATGTATAGATATATCTACATTAAATATAGATATATATATATTTAAAACAATAAAGTATAAAAGATTTTATCATTAAAAAAAAACATTTTTTTAATTAAAAGTTATTAAAGATAACTAGTTATATATAGAGATAAGAATTGTAATTTTTTTCGAAATTTTTTTTTTTTAATGTAAGTTTTTGTTAAAATTTAAGAGAAGGACGAGAGTTTTCTTTTGAAAACTACTTTGTATTATACAAAGTATTCTTTCTTTCAACTTAAAGTTTATAGATCGCAAATTTAATATCACATAAAGAATAAAAATAAAATATAATCTCTTTATAAAATATAACAAATATTTAATATTTGCCTAGTTGGTTCACCTGCATATTTGTATGTTGCTAGGTCGTTTAAATCTTTGAAACCTCCTTATGCTTCAGCACCCGTAGAAGAAAGAGATCCCTATACATTTTTACATCACGATCAATTTAATTCGCGTTCAAAGGCTATAACTTCGACTCAGTTTTGTCGCTTAGGACAACTTGCTGCGATGAATTTTCGCGTTCTATACAAAGTCGGATAGCTTTCAGAATGATGTCTATCCGTCGATCCAAGGCTTCCAGATGAGGTTCCCATAAAACTGGAGCCACGGGATCCCTCGCCATGCTCTGTCGCATAGCAGCACTTAGCGGTGTGAGCCCATTGTGGAAACTGCAATCAAATCAATTAGACATTATGTCAACATAATAGTTAGTTTTTATAATCGTAAAAATCTCATTACACATCTAATACTTACACATTAATAACATATTAATATCTAAGTTCTTAATATGATTTTTGTGTACAATTAGTCACGCAGCAACAGTGTTAACAGACATTGCATTCTTTTTACTTCAATTAAACAGAACCATATTTCATCTACTTCATAACTTTCTTGATTTGTCGTATTTTCATGAGTTCAGAAACACTTTTCCCGTCGAAAGACTTTTTCCGCGCGCCACAGAAGTGCACGTGGTGGTCATGAAGTTGAGGCCGCCTTATGTGACTGCGATTAAACGCGGACGTCACAAGGTTACTTCGTCGAGTAGGTTTACCGCTCGTGCGTAACTAATCACGATCGCAATTATTTTAATCGTCTTAGTCAAAAAGTTTTGCACAAACAACTACCGGGAGTGTCGAATTTATCGTCTTCTGATATAAATTACTTTGCGCCAAGTGATACTGTGACCGTATAAAGACAAAGTTTTCGACAAAAGTGCGCGTCAAGAACTTACGCGTCGGCTAAATTGTTTATTTTTTTTTTATTTTTTTTTTATTTTTATTTTTATTAATTAATCGCGGCTATATATTAGCGTTTTTCTATTCAAATTCATAATTGACACTCGATATCCGCGCATGTTTCGCATTAATCAAGCAAGTAATCAAGCATCGCGGGAGTATGTACATCGCGGGGTCATCGAGGATCATCGAGAGATCGCCGCGGTGAATTAATCGAGACGGATAAGTGCTGTATAGTATTTAGCATCCACAACACATTCGGCACTGAGTGAGTATTCAACTTTTTCAAAGTATATCTAAATACGAACAGAAACCGACAACTTAATTACTCGGAACGAATAAAATATAAAAATCGACGCGAATGTGTCTCTGTGCGCGATGCTTGTTTTCTTTCTCTCACGCCAATTTAAATCGAATTATCTCGGATTAAATTACCATTGAAAATTGTGTTTCAAACGCGTCAGTGTTGCGCGTCTCGTAAATATAAACCCTCCACTGTAATAAGGAATAATTGCGTAAGATTACACCGGCGTGAAATTTCTAATTACACACTCGGATCTCATCGGGTAGGTAGGTTTATGGATGATCATCTTTCTAGATGCATAAATCCTTTGAAAGATGGGTCTCAGACATTTTAATTACTTGAGAAACAGAAACACTCTCCCTCCCTCTCTCTCTCTCTCTTTCTCTGAGGATTATTTCGCTCTTTACATGCGTTTAATTTCGAACCTACGTAATCGCGCGCGCCTCCGCACAGCGCGAGAAAACACGAGTAAACAAAAGCCCCACGGGGATTGAAAGGCCGCTCGGTCTCCGGACTTATCCTTCTTCCTTAATCCCAAAAGAAAGTCCTCCGAGAGGACTCCCCCGTGAGTAGCCAGCCGGTGGCAAAGCAAAGTACTCTGTGAGAGTCGTCCACTTTTGCCGCCCATGTGGGCGGGATGTGTGTGCGTCGGCGTATGTGTGTCACCCCCGTATAAATAGAGTCCCGGAGTCGAGTGTCTGCTCAAGCCGATACTTTATTCATTGGCAGTCCCGTCAGCCCGAGAAGGCTTCCATTATCGTTCTGAAAGCTTCCGACCGCGCCGGTTGTTGATCTAAAAATCCACGTCGCTCTGAGAAGCGTCCCGGGGCTATTATCAATCCCGAAAAACCTTCTACCTCCGATATTATTTCCTTGAGAAATGTTTGATTATTATTGGAAATCTATTTACGGTCGCAAACGCTTGTTTGTTTTATCTAATGTAGAAATGATTATTATTAATCAAATAGCGCGAAACAATAATGTGCAAAGAATCAGAAAATTACACCGGTTTAACCTAGTTGTTCTTTTTTTTTTTTGTTGCTAAGCAATTCAATTTCCATGCTTTGTTATTCATTAGATGTTTTACGTTTGTTTTGTTGCTACTTTCGGAAACACTTTGCGCTTCGAGTGCTTCAATAATTTTACAGACAAGTTATTTTTCTCGCCGTATTTTTTCGTATTATTTTTGAAATGTTGAGCTACATCTGCTCCGCTTTATTTTCTGCTGTAATTTCGCGAACGATCAGACGATCAATGCAGATTATAAAAAATGGACCGACAGAAGAAGAAGTCACAATCAGCAGTTCACGCGACAGCGCAGCAGGAAGCAATTATCCCCTGTAATAATGCGCTTAATGATCGATAGCGGGCTGCTTTTAATTCTGTTATACGCGCGCGCGTCTCTCTCTTTCTCTGTTCATTTCCCATACGCTTCGATGTTTCATGTGTGTTCATATTTAAATTGACGCTTACTCACTTCTCAGAGACGCTTTAAATTGAATTCTAACTAATAGAAATATCAAATCTACAAATGTGTGTTTGACTGAATTATAAATAATTCGCGGTACTGTATTTTACTTGTTAATTGAGAAAACTCGTATATAATGCGGTAACACGCGAACGGAACGTTGAAAATGAGAGCAATTGTTTTGATTCGCCGAAGAATCGTTGAACCGCGCGATGGACGATGTCAGTCGACCCGCAGTCGGATTTGCAATTCAGAACAGTTGACAGTAGATTCGGGCGCCGCGAATTCGATCCCGTCGTCGTCGTCGGAAAAAGGAAACGCGGCGGGGAAGCGTTCTCCGCGATAAGGCGGATTTCGCAATCCGTTTTATCAGAATTGCCGGGGACACGCTCGTGAATCTTCGCTTTGATGCGGAGATTCGCGTTTTTACGAGGCTGCGCGATAAATTCGATGTCCGGCCGGCCGGCCGGACGGGATTTCGCGCGAACGCGGCGCGAAGTAGTATCGATTGTATCGAAAACGGAAAACCGATAAATAATGTCATGCGCAAGGATTAACACTAATATGCGGATTAAAACGTTACCAATTAAATCGCACGAAATTCAATTATCGATTCTTCGATAATTGATGCTTGATATTTGGAACAATAAAAAGTCGATAATTTTTTCAATAATATTTGAAAAAAATTCCCACTCACCGGAGTAGGGTGGTTAAAGTGGTCTGTCGGATCATGCAACATTGCAAGAGAGGCGCCAGTATGGACGTTTCGTCGTGAAAAGGCTTGCCGAAACCTCTCCCGTGATCCAGGTGTAACGTGAAAGTATCATTTCCGAAGATCCTGAACGTCTCGTAATGATGACGATCCATGTTACCCGTTAAGAAGTCGAACACCGCCATGTCCATCAGATCGAGTAACCGTCGACCCTCATCATACGGCGGGATTTCTCTCACAACGGCGCAGTAGTCGGAGTCTGCAAGTTTGCAGTTTACCCACACGGTAGTATTAATTGTTCATTAATTAATTATTCGTCAGGAATATCAAAACTTTCGATAACAGCCGTGTACATAGATAAGTTTAGCAAACTATAAGGAAAAAGTGAAAGTGGGCTACGAAGAGAACAAAAATTTTATATCAGCTGACTCGACATTTTTCTACGATCGATAAAAAAATCGTTCACACACGAAATTATCGTTTTGAATTCTTTACCGTGTTCCCATTGCGCCTTTTTCCGCTTGTGATAACTTCTGCGCCACGGATGTCGCCAAGCCTTTCTGACCGCGAGGGCCTTGTCGGGCAGAAAGGCGGCGAAGCTGCCCTCGAGGGTGTCCGGGCTGCCGCAAACCGCATGTGCAGTGTCACAGTAGTAACTGCACTTCCCGTGAAAGCACAAGTTGCCGGCCGGACTGACGAAGAACGTCTTGAGCAGCTCGCCGTCGGCGATTTGATAAATTTCCGTTGTAACGTTAAGCGTTCGACCGGTCACCGGCATCGCTCTGCGAAAACCCAAGAGCCTGCGAACGGAAGAAACAACATTCGTCGTCAATATGAAGTTTTTGTTTTAAACGTATATTTTTATAAATTATTATAATTTCCATTAATTAATATAAAGAACGTAATTTCGATAAATATAAACGTATATGTTACGTTACCTATCTAGATGGAAGGAAGCGATTTCGGCGGTGTGCCTTTCGAAATCCGTGAAGTAGAAATGATTCGGCAGAGTCTGCTGCTCTCGTGGAAATCTACGCGATTGACACAATACATATCTCGGTTATCAATGTGACAAAACTATTTAATGTTTTGAATTGACAAAATTGTGTAATTTCTCATATTTATTTTGAGAAACATCATTGAAGTTCGGCTCTTTCTTTTTTATTATTTTATTATTTCTTTTTTATTATTTTTTATTAAATTATAATTTATTATATTCAGGGAATTTTGAAAGGATATACGATGGTCTTAGAACATCCTCTATAATCGTAAGGACGATATGAACGTATTCCGAAAGAGACTCGCGTGTGTAATATTGCAGGCATTAGGCGAAATTGCTATATTGCAGAAGATTAAGGCGAATTGCAATCGATCGATATCTGTCGCGTGATTTCGTGTCCGCCTTACGTATATATTGCGTAAACGCAATACCCATGTGCCGGTTATTACTATATTTTATCATTACTAGAATTTTTTATCGCTGTACTTTTCACATTTTTTTAAATATAACCGAAAATACGTTGCAAAGCAGTGTCATAAAAGATTTTTATCCATATTTCCTAAGTGGAAAAAGAACTCTTTATACCTATATACATACATACGTGTATGTATATAACGTTTTGTAAATAATAAATTTTCAACGTATCTTAATTAATAAAAAGGAAAAATAAAAGAGAAATATTCGCGTGTCGTTCTTGCTTTCAAAATTAAATATAAAAGAACTGATATTGATTTCACTCATTTATTTCGTTAATTGTACGCCTCATTTATGCTAATAATTTATAGTATATTCTATATACGACATGATTATTCATTTAGCGGATGAATTAATATAATTGAACAATACATATGCATCGATCCTAATATAATAATTGTTACAAATCCACGCTCGTTATCAGTCGCTCGTTGTTTGATAATTATCCCCCGCTCTTTGGCGTAATCGTTCGCAACGAAACGAGATTATCAAAATACTGTACGAGAGAGAGAGAAATTGAATGTCTCATTCAAAAATTGTTTTAAATATAAAAACAAATATATAATAAACTTTTAATCAACATGTCAAACACTTCAGTCCGGATCCAGATAAAATATATGATATCTTATCTGGCCTGTCTCCTGATCCCATAAATTTCACCGTATGCCAATGCACAGGTGGAATATCAAGTGACAAAAAAAAAAAAAAAAAAAAAAACAGGGAAGTGCAGCAAAGGGACAATGCGAATGCCCGGGCTTTTATTGGTCCCCGAGCTTCTCTCGAGGATCTCTCTCGAGAGGAGCACAGAAAGGAAAAGAAGGACAGAAGGATAGAAGGGAAGAAGAAAGGGGTGAGAGAGGAGATGAAGAGAGAGCTTCAGGAGTTCCGCAAACTCGAGCGCGATCAAATATTTACCCGGTGATCTTGGTGCGGGTTTTACGAGCGGTATATGTATATACATATATATATATATACACACGTGAGACAGGACAATAAGCACGAGCGTAGAGCATGAATCTCGCGACCGGGATCCGATCGACCCTTGCGGAAACAAGGGAAAAATTCACCACGCGAAAATCAAATCGATCGAGCAACTGACTAATTTCAGATCTCTCTTCTAATCGAATACATTTCTCATATCTTGTTCATTTTCTTTTTTGTGGACAAACATAAATTACTATGAATAATAAAACGGCGAATGCTTGCAAAAATATCAACGAAATTCTCTAGTGCTCCGAAAATACGGATCATTATCTCGCGCGCGCAAGAAACGTTCCAAGCGGCTAAAATATCGCGGCTTCTTTGAATATGATTACTGTTTGTAATGTGATTATACCGATAATACTGCGCGCGCGAATTTAATGCGAGAAAATGACGAAAGAAAAAAAATTACTGTAACGTATAAAAATAACAATCGTATATATAGGAAGAATATATGTATCATAAAAAAAAAGATGCCCTCGTCTTCTTCTCCGTAGATTGAGCAAATTTTGTCCGAGCGAGTAACGAGAGTTTATTGCGGCCAGCTCGCCATCTCGCCGAAATTCCCGCCGCCCTCGCGGGTCGCAAACTTTCCGTGGAACTTATTGGCGAACTTATTACCGGAGTTTAAGCCGGCGCGCGAGCGGCGGCGACCACTTATCGTAGAATCTTCGGCCCACTGGAAGTTTAAAGGGCTCGTGTGGACTACCGAGAGAAAAAGAAAAAAAGGGAAAGAAGAAGAGAGACGGGCGATATGAGGCTTGTTTGAAAATTTCGCTCCTTTCCCAGATATTGCGCTGTTGCTACTTCCCTACTTCGTGTGCCCGGAGCTTTTTCGGAATGTTAACTGTTATAAAGTGACGATTGAAAATGCAATAATTGATACGGAAATGTTCGAGTTGCTCAAAATATAAAAAAATTAACACATTTCAAATTAACATTTAAAAAAGTACACTAGTATCTTTTTTGAAAATAAATACGAAAAAATGAGTCGAGTGATTTAAAAATTATGGACACATGCAGTTATAAAAATGCAGATATAAAAATTATGAATATATGGATATAGAAGCTCTACAGAGCTTGTCAGGTTTAGAAATGGAAGCAGGTCGAACGGATCAATCAAGTCTCAATTGAAGTCGTCACGTCTTCGATACGATGTCGCGCAAAAAGTCACGTGTAGTCGGAAATGTGAAACAATAGTATGTGTGACGTATCATCTGCGAGAAAAACGATATTTAAGAAGGAAAAAAAAAACAAGAAAAGGAAGATGAGAACGAAGCTGTTGTGCGAGATGATGAGGGAGGAGGAGCGGTTGCTCGAGTGTTTCTCTCACGGCACGAGGCTCGCGCTCGAGACACCACTTATGTAATTGCGCTCGTAATCCGATCCGCGTAACTTCGTCAGTGAGAAAAAAAAGACCGAGACCAGAGAAGTGATTATGTGTCCGCTTCGCGGCGGACGTTATCAATCTCGGCTTTTCGGGGCATCAGAAATGACCCGCGAAGGTATCCTAGAAATTTGATTTTTATTCTCTCGACATCTTTTTTTTTTTTCAAAATCTGATATGAAATCCGATTACGAGAATAGGTAATCGCTTGAAAATGAAATTAATGATTCAACCGGCGCAAAAAGTTTCCTCCGAGAGTTTCACAAAAGTTCTCCGAGAAACTCGGTGTTTATTTATTTAACGGAGAACATTTCAAAGCGTTGCATTTTAGACCGATTTGTCTAATACTTTGGAAAAGCAAATTGGGCGGCTCGACGCGAAAAAGAAAGCCGCTCTTGTAAACTTGCAAATAGATTATGTGTAAATTCGATTCCCCGGCAATGTTTCTCAGCGTTAATTTGGGCGCTATCGGGGCAACGTCTCGCGGGAACGTCACCGACAAACTGCCGAAGTAATTTCGCGCGCTGCCTGCCTGCTTTGCCTGCGACCCCAAGATACGCCGAGAGAACTTTGCGACACTCTCTGTGGTCTCGCTGCCATCATTCGCGCGAGTCGCGAAAGCTGACCTCTCTCTCGTAATTTGCACGCGATCGCTGCTAATTAACGCCATAATCACGCACATTGCCGAGTATTTATAATAGTGATGATAATAATATTTATTATTACTATTCGATGCATATGCATAGTATGTTCTTACACATCGTACCGATAATTATTATTGTTTCTGTTACGAATAATTCACGTATGTGAATTCACCAAATGTCTCAGACGATTTAATCTCGAGACTTAAAAGAGGCTGAAAGGACGGAGGTGTTAATTTATTTTGAGTATACTAGTTGCGCTCTCTTACCGCATTGGTTTAAACAGCGCTTGCATGTTATCGCCGTAATCAATGACGAGTTTTAATTGCGTGCCGCCCTCCTTCTGAACTGTAACAAATCAAACGGTAAACGTTTAAACGTATCACAAAGTTCACTTAATTGATAAATTAAAACATTTACGACAGAAAACAACTCAGAAATAAATCTACACGATATGTGTGATGTTGATAATGTCATTTAAAAAAAAATTAATGAAGCAATTTTTATAATGCACGATATTGAGAGCCAAACGATTTGTTCTTAAATTGTATACGTGTGCTTTAAGAAATGCGAGTCAATAATTTGTCGCGGACGGCGATAAATCGTCGTTGGCCAAATAAAGCATTTACCGCGTCTGCGGCACGAATTAAGTATATAATATTTACGACATTGACAGACAGTCGAGAGATCAATATCCGCGGAAGAGATCAATATCCGCGGTGAAAAAACGTGACGAGATTCATGTGAACAAGTGTGATCGCGTGGTGTTCTTCAGCAAGTAACATTAAAAAAAAAATACTTGCTTTTAATATTGAAATTAAAAGTAATTTGTAAAAGTAACTCGTAAAATTGAGCAGAAAAATTTTGAATATTTCGTAAATTTATTGATATTTTATATATTTACATAATTTAAAACAATTTATTCCGCATTGCGATCGATTTTACGTCACACTTTGGATTTGAATTATATCTTCTCCTATAATATATATAATATTCTACAATCATACATATTTTTATAGTTGAAATTTAGTAAAATGATAAATCTCATAACTTACTAATAGTGTGCCAGTTTAATTGCCATCATCTTAGTTAAGCTAATTAACAAGGCTAATTAAATTTCGTTATTTTTAATCGACAGAATTGGAGCGGAAGTTTAATTATTTCGGCGAAAGTTTTCCACTCACTTGTCTTATTATAATTTTTGATTCTTCACTTTTCTTTGTTTAACTTCGTAATATCATTATTACTCGCAATTCAAAGAATCGTCTGTTCTTTCACGCGATCTTCGAGACCGCACAGAGCCATAAGTTACAGAATTATTATATAATTGTAATATGTAAAAGAAAATTATATTCTGACAAATGTTACAAAGACAGAAAGTGTACATAATACTTACCAACATGAAGTATCGGTTTCGTTGCCATCTCGTAGAGCAACTGGTCTACATATTTCGAGTTTGCGGGATATAACTCCAACCTCGAGATTTGCAAGTGAAACTTTTCCAAAGTCGTGCTATTTTTCCTGAAGCAAAAATATTTTTTCCCTCTCAATACCATCTTTCTTTTACGTAAAACGCGCGAGATGATATACGACATAAAGTTACAGTCATATAAATTTTAAATGATTAATATTAAAATATTCTTAATATTTTTTTTTTTTAATAATTATTCAAAATATTTTTATACAGCCTTTTACTTTTTTAAAATATGCAATTCCATATAGAGATATCTATGTAAAATCTATAAAAAATATGGAAAGAAATATAAATTCTTCAGTTTCCGATATTTATTATAGATTGCAGTAGGTTTTAATAGCGAATTGGGCGATAACGTTTTACCGTGAAAAAAAAAGCCGAACGTAAATCGATTCTGAAAACACGCTCATGGTGTTGTAAAAATTCGCAGCAAATATTTCCGCGCAAAACGAGAACGAGCGATAAAAGCGTCATTCGCCCTTTTTATTCTTCTCTTGTTTTAATACGACACGGTAAAAGAATAAGACGCGAAAAACGGTTCGAAAGAGATACAGAAAATGTCACGTGTGCATAAATATCAATACAACGTGGACGTGAACACGAAAACTGTTTTTGTAGGTTTTTCCGTAGAATTTATATAAAGAGAAAGAAAGACACAGAAAGTAAAATATATATAAACCCATATGAATACAATCGCGATATGTCATTTGAAGTTTCACTCGCGATCGTTTTCCCGAAATGAGACATTCCGCGAGAATAATCGTCGCAACTTTATGGCGCGATATCGAGCCCTCAGGGAATAGGACGAAGGGAGACGAGGGTACATAGAGAGAGGATCAAAACCGTGAGGATCGTGAAAACATAATTCGTAGGCATTCGTTCGGCCGTTTTAAAATGCATAGAACGGCGTCCACGACGACGATAGCCTTCGACCTTCGTTTTATGATCTTGAGGGTGAAAAGGCAGTTACCCCGATATGGGGAGACATTCTTCGTTTATCTTCCTGCGTACACGCGTAACACGCGCGCTCTTTCTTTAAAATGTTTCTAAATGTGCAAATGAAAAAAAGCATCTTGCGCTACATAAAAATTAAATACAATACGGAGAGAGAAAGAGAGAGTTTATAATCATTTGTAATAATAAAATATATCGCAGTTAAATTCTACATTGTTAACATGTATATCGGTGATTGTGTAACTTACAAATAATGGTTTTTAAAAACAATTTGTTTATTAAATTCCTACTGTGAAAAAACTTCCCCAACGGCATCCAACTTAAATCAAGTAATTTACTGCCGGCCACATCGGCAGTCTTTTATTAAAATTCATCTCATGACCTTTACTCTGCCATTCCTGGTGCCCCCAACCCTATTTTCCTCCCAACTTAAAATCCGAGCACTTGTCGATATCCAGTTACGACGTGTTTCCAATAAAAATCCGCCACTTTCGCTAAATAAATCATCATATCGTCGCGTTGCTGAAACTTTCAGCCACGTACGGATTTTTCGATTCTTCCATCGAGTGTCGAGAAATGACAAGTAAATATATTTACAAGTAAAATAATATAATGTTATACATAAGTAAATTTTAATTCACATATTAAAAAATTTATTTCAACTTTTATTTATAAATACCAATTGATTATATTTTTTATTCTTTATCAATGTTTAGTCGGATTAATTAATTTTGTTATTTTTATTAATTTCGAAGTACGTGTATAATTATCGCGTCTTCTATATTTTAATTCACAATAACGTTAGGCCTGAATAGTGGCCCAAGAATAACACGGAAGAGATTTATATCCTGCCACCCCGAGTGGTTAGTATGCCACAACGACTCTGCTATGATGCTCCTTCATCTTTCTTGAAGGCGGAAAGTTGATGCGACACTTCTAGGCAAGGATTTTTCACCGTCGCGAATTATCCTCCACAGATACGTTTTTATATAAATTTATACAAAACACACACGCTAACTTTTTGTTATGTATTTTTTTAAAAAAAAGTTGGTTAATTTAAGAAAATTTGTATTCTTCAAAACCTTAATTTTGGGAAAGAGACTTTAATAAATACATGATTGTTTGTGTGTTTTATTGAGACTTGAACAAAAAATAGATTTTGTAGACGGATAATTTACTTAAACCGAGTTGACTTCATTCGGCGTAGTATAATGGAAACATTCTCGCGCAAGAACTGTGTATTGGATTTCGTTTTAACTCTGAAGTGCGGTGTCTAGATCGGAAGTCAAATATTTGACGAACTATTTGACAAAATACTCGGCGAACTTGCCTTTCAGATTTTGAAACATCTGTTTACCAAAACTATCTGTTCTTCTCTCCATCCGAAATCTCAAAAAACGTGAAAAAAAAAAAGAAAATAATCAATATTTAATTAAATCAGTTGCTCAAATTTCTCAACTTAAAGCTCTAAACTTAATTCTCCCCGAACGAATTATTAAGCCTGAAGTTTCGGAAGCCGTCAAAGCCGCGAACAAACGCGATGGCTGATTAGGGATTTCATGATTAGGCCACTCGCTCTCTCTCTCTCTCTCTCTCTCTCTCTCTTCCGAGACGCCTTCGACGGCGACGACGTCGTCGTCGTCGTCGTCGCGACGTCGTCCTGTCTCTCGAACTGCAAACCGAATCTCTAGATTGAGTTCCCGACGAACACACGTGCGAGCGAAACTAATCCGCGAATTTCTCTTCCCCGCGTCCCTTTTCGTCCTCCTTATTCCTTTCTCGATGTCGATGTCGGGAACTCCGTCGAGACTAAGTCTTAAGCCTGGTTCTCATGTATAACGCGTAGCGATCCCGAAATTAGCTCAGAAACGAGAGGTTTCCACTGGTAGTGTTATTGGATTCGCGGATACTTAGATCTCCTAGTTTCCGGAGAGTTTTCCGAAAGATTCTCGCAAATCTCGGCGAATTCTTTGATTCCCGTTAATAAAACGTGCAATTAGATAATCAAGTGATAATGAGAGTGTTTTTTTCGCTCGTTTGCCGCTCCTCTGATATGACCAAGACGTGCGCGCAACCGGAAATGTAATCAGAAGCGGGAACGCACGCGGAGGATACGAAGGGGATGTGCAAAAATATAAACGGCAAACCGAATTAATGCGAATTACGCGGATGGACAAGACGTAATCAGTCGCGGCGTGTACATATGAAAGGCTGACCTAAGCCTTCGTTATTGCACATGCATGCGTCCGTGAAATTGCATTAGCGATCGCGTGCATATTGAGAACGAAAGCGAACGAGATTGTGCGCGCTGTCCCCGGCGTAATTCGTTAATACAAACACGAACCAATAAAGCCGGCGATCTTTGAGTTTGCGAATTTTTTAATTTATTAAATAAATAAGCTATATATGTAATATATATTTAATTAATATATGTATAGAGGAAAGATTAAAAAAAAACGAATATATATAATTATTTAAAAAAATGAATAAATTGTGAAATGAAAAGAGATATAAATACGCGTAACTTTCCGTTTTTCTAAAATAATTTATTAAATAACGTTAAGTTTTTAATGTAATTCAATTTTTATTTAAATACACGGCGACTTTCGATTTTTCAAAGTTTCCCGAGAACCGAATGCGCGATCTCCGGTAGAATTTCCTGCCGAATAAAGCGATTTTATATAGTTTTCCGGAAAATAACGCGGTCCACGTCAAGAGATTCTCAAGTGACGTCCATCCGTCCGTTGCTGCGATGCATAATGCATACGATGCACTTTCTCACGTGATCTCGCCACGGTGGGAGGAAATATCACCGCCACGCAACCGGAGAGAATATCAATCCCGTGAGAGGATATCAATGGCGAATCGCGGATTTCGAGATGTCACTTCCTCAATTCTATCTCCCGAATATACGTGTACATGCGCGCCGATTTCTGTCACCCAATCTGTTCCTGCACTTTTTATCTTAAATCAAATGTAATGAAATTGTTATTCGAAATTCCGAATAAAGCGACACAATTAATTATTACTATACATATATATAATTTTTTTAATTTAATAAGTTTAAAAAAATTGTCTTTTTTTCTAACATGTATTTATAGTAGAATGTAGATTGCGAAAGAACGTTTAGTAAACCACGATTAACGTTGACCGACTTTGCCAGCGATTTTAATTATTTCAAGTACTATTATTATTCTTTCACTCCTCGTTATTGATGTGGCTCATATCACAATACGACGATATTGCGCACCGTGAAAATTCTTAATCGTCATTAATACAAAGATACATATTATACTTATATGATGTATATAAAATATAATATTATAAGTATAATAATATGCATATAAAAAAAACGTAATCATACGTAATAATAATCATACGTAATAATTATAAGGCAAAACTGAGAAAATTGCCAAGCCGAGTAAAATTAAATAGAAAAGCAAGCTGCGTTTTCGCACGGATACAAGCGCAAACACATGCACACATACGCGAATTGACGGCAGATACGATACACACAAGTGTGAAAGGAGAGTTTGCCGTTCCCTGTGAAATAATTTAGCGACCATACCTCACACTCGCGTCTCGAGCAAGTGAATTCAGGTGACAGGAAGCGTTGTTGCAAGGCATATTTAAATCCTTTAAACGTCGTTTTCTAGCGCCTTTTTCTCTCCGGCGCCGAGAGACACAGTAGATATGAGAGTGTATTTTAAGAACAGATCTTACGCGAAGAGAAAGAGAGAAAGAGAGAAGGAGAGAGCAGATAAAATAAATCTCAAGAATCTCAAGTCTCTTTTTTTCTCTCTTCATATTTGACGAAAACGTGATTATGAGCGGTAAATATATAATACTATTACATTCTCTTTCTTCGGAAAAGAAGGTCAATTTTAAATTTGCATGACTCGATTTTCACCATTTTGCACTCAATTATCGAGACGTTAATTCTTCGAACTCAATTTGCTCGCGTTTCAAACGAAGAATATGGCAGACGTCTTTGAAACGAGTTTCGCTCGTAATATCGACCACGTTGTCGTCGCGACACGAAGTGTGTTGCAAGGGAAACGTTGGCATGCATTTCCCTTAGGGTTACACCGTGTAAACGTTATCGTGTAACAACCATAGTCGCGCTATCAGAGAGGCTACAAGAGGCCGTGACCCCGTCGCTGAGGGAATAAGTCATTGTTTTGCGTAACAATAGCGTGACCGTCCTCTCTCGTCGCCCTATTTCATTTAATTGAACTTTTATCGTTAAGCAGGTTCTTGTCCAAAAAGTTTAAGTATCGATCATTAAGCGCTTTTGTTTGTTTCTTTACACTTCACTGTTAATAACACATTGCTATCAGCTTGACAGAGAGCGATATAAATGAATAAAAATCGACTGTCGGAATATTGATTCACGGATACACAAAAACACGTACATACAAACATATACATACATATATATATATATATATTTATATTGCTAAACAGGCCTATTTCGGTGCACACAAACGTACTTTTCAGCTTATCAAAGACGATATAACACGCTTTCAGTCGAGAGAAACGAAATTTTTCCACAGAAAAATGTTATCGACTTGGCCGGTCGCGTACGTGATCATTTTCGTGAGAATTTTTACGCGAATTACGAGACGCCATCAAGTGATGAAAGGATTAAAAGATTGAAACTATTATATAAAAATAGTCGTCGACTACTGTGTGTACATACTCTCTGTTCTACGTACAATCTTCTCTAATTTGCAAAAAAAGGATTTTCGCTATTCTAAATTTGGTTTCTTTCTGACATATTTCATATTAAACAAGAATAAATTGCTATTTTTTTCAGATTACGTTTTTGTAAGTCACACATTCGATGGTAAGAAAAAAAAGATGCAAACGTCAGAATCTAATTTTCCGAAAAAAAAAAAAATTTCGCGAAAGTGTTTTTGATCTGCGATTTCGTGCGCAAATAGGGAATATGATTGGAAAAAATCGTTGACCGTGAATTTACACATTTTTTCACAGAAACATT
>QVOB01014132.1:0-26521 GCA_014839585.1 Pseudomyrmex concolor
CACGTAACGAGACTATTACAAAAACACACTCGGAATACTGTCTTAATTGATTCTTTTAAAATACCGTATAAATTACAAATTTCTTTTTCGCTAAAAGAATAATTCAATTAATCGAAAGTTTTAGTGTCACAAACAATATAATCTTTCAAATTTCTAAATTGATATTTTAAGTACGTATTTGTAAAATTATTTAGCAAGCAATTAAGAAATCTTAAAGATTGTATTGTCTGTAACATGGAAAGTATCTTGAGTTATCGTCTTAACGTAAAAAGATGTAAATTATACGGTTTTCACGAAAGTTTTTATTTTTGAAATTGTTTTATACACAATTATTAAAATAATTCAAATAATATTTTACGCTAAAATAATGTCAAAACTGTGAACATGTTAAAGCTGCTTTAAATCGCAACCGTGAGACACACGATTGTTTAAGAGAAATACGCGCGTTTTAACACAATTTGACAGTATCGCGCATTATCTATCAACTATATACGACATTTTTCCGCTCAAATCGACAAAGAACTTAAGCGGCAAGCTTTCTCGTTTACGATCAATCCTCGTTTGCGCTATCGAAGGAAATCTTATCACTGTGCAAAGCGCACGGCAATCGCGTGCTTCCTTGGTGCTTTGATACGGCGCGTTCCAATATACGTTGCGGAAAGTCCGTTTCCAAGAAGTGCCGCTTCTTCAAACCTTCCGAAAAGACAGACGACAATCCTTTATTTCCTCAAGGCGTGTTCCGAATAAGAGAGCAATCGATAATAGCGGCACTTTATAGTTTCGCGCACTGACTGAATTTGATCAAGTTACACGCGTTTGTCTTTTGTGAGAATTTGTGGGATTTTTTTTTCAATTCGTCGATTTAAATGTTTTTTGCTCGTGTCTGAAACGCGTTGCGAGTTCACAAAGACGGCGAAATTCAGAAGCGCGCGACAAAACGTCCGGCTCCGGTGCGCCTCATTATCCTCTGCGAATTATGTGCGAAAACACGATCAACGTTATATTGCATAAATGGTAATCGTCGCGCGATTAACACGTTTTAATCGCGTTTCTCATCATCATCAAATCGCATTAAATTTCGATATTACACGCGCTCGCGACGCCGCCGCGTCGACGCGTTATTTACGCGTATTTTGCGTGGTGAATAATATAGACGTGTGTAAAAAGCAAAATAGAATATCAATGATTTTTATTATCCCGTAATGTTTTATTATACCGCGTTTATGTCGCTTAAATTCTTTAACGATTTCTGATTTTCTTAGTTTTTTTTTTTTTTTTTTTTGTTTTGTTGGTCGCAACTTGTTCTCTTTCGAAGCTTCACGAGATTTCCTTACCGGAGGAATTCCGTGTCGCGCGCGCTGACTCTTCCGCAACAGAGACACTCGAAGAATCACGGTCTTTGACCGTGGAGAGAAGAAAAAAAGAAGAAGAAAGCAGTAACGGTAGCTATAGATCGCGTAGCACTTCGATCGCTGGCACGCCGATCGTCAAGAGAGCGCGGCTATTGCGTAGTGTTAAAAAGTTGATAGGTATACGGCAGTCGGCGGCTGTGATGACACTCTTACGCGGGTGTCTGCTTCACGTCATTCGGCGATTACGCTTCGCTCTAATCAAATGAGACGCCACGTTATATTCTTTGGTAAACAAGCGAAACTTATCTCCCACACACACACACACACACACACACACACACAGTGTTTTTAACCAAGTCGTAAATCCAAACTCTGTTCAAGAGCCCGGAGGGTTAAAGAGTTGTAAAATTTCGCCGGCCTGTCTCGGACAGTTTCACTTAGTTAGTCGAATTTCTAGTTCTGGATTCCCGGGTTATTGTATGTTCTTTGTTACGCCGAAAGAAAATTGTCGCTGTCTCTTATGTAAGAGGAGATAGCGCAACGCATACACCCACACATGCGCGTACGCGCGTTTATTTTATGCGTTTCGAGGATCGGTCTTGTAGCCACTTAAGTATATTGACTGACTATCCAGCTCAGCCGTCAAGTTTGTGTTGGGACGTTTCAGCGCAATAAATATTTCGTGAAATATATGCGCTTCGAGAGCGGCCGAACAGATTCCGCACGAGGACCTCCCTGACAGTTAGTTTGCGGGGAGAGAAGAAAACCCTCTACAAATTTTATGTGAGTGGGTGGTTACGGTCACGGCTCTACACGGTGTCTGTGCAGTGTCACTTGGCGCTGCACATATATCGTTACGGTGTTACATACGATCGTTCGAAAACGCGGACGAGACCCCGCGATTCTCAGCTAACACTTGCGATGAGAAGAAAATGCGTCCGGAAAGATTTTTTTTTTTCTTTTTTTGTATATTGTTTTCGGTAAGATTGCGCACGAAATCAGCATTACATGGAAAAGTCGAGTTATAAAAAATGGAATATAAATTAATAACATATAGAAGCTCGTCAGATAATTCGAAAAGTTTAAATTTAAAACACAAATTACTCACAATTAGTATTTTTTTTTTTTCATCTGTTTTTAAGTACTTAATAGGTACTTAAATTATATTAAATTTATATTAATTATGATACATGAAAAATTTATAGTCAAAGTCCTCTGTACCTTATCGGGACTTCGTCTTTCTTCAATAAATGGCCACAGGAAATGATAAGGAGAAAATTTTATCAAAAATACTAATAAGAGGGGCGGAGGGCGAGACTCTAAAGGAGTCTAGAGGATCTCTTGTTACAACTGAAAAGTATAACGTAGATTTAGAGAGTGCATGCGTGCGATCTGTGTGTGGCTTTCGGGGCGTGTGGAACACAATTTATTATATTGCCTGAAGTTTCACGCTCAATTTTTCCGCCTATAACGACGCAGCATCTGTGAGTGGCTGCCGGGAGGTTTTACTCGAGCGCGAAAAACCTTGAAACTGATTGTCATTAAAATACCCGTCGACAATTGTTTGACAAATATACTTACAGCACAGCGTGCGTGCGTACACTCACACACACACACTTACACGAAAACTACACACAAAAATTGTCCTACCGGAAGCAAAAACACAAAAGTGACCGGGACAGATTTTAGATTTTAGTATCCATTGTTCTCTTCCTTTCTACCTACTTTTTTTTATCAAAAGATAGACCATTCGGAACAGATCAATAAAGATTTGTACGACACGCACAGTAGGAGAATTTAGCACTTGAGGCACGTGCCTCTTCAAGGCCTCATTCTTTATTTTCGGCCCCTGTTAACTACAGCATCAGTTTCTGCTGTGAGACAATGTGTCCGACAAGCGCAAGGCGTTTTTTTTTTCTGTCTAAATAAAGACAATTCGAACATCCGACATCCTGATCTCAGTTTGAAAATCTACATATTATTTAGGGAACTTACACTTTTTTATATTTTGCGCTAGCTCTTCCGTTTTATCTCACTTCTTGTTGATGATTGATGTTAAAAGAGTACGATTTTACATAAAGGAAGATGCGATTGCAAAACCAGCAAACTCCACTCGCGTGCAATTTTGAAAGAATTGACGAAAACCTAATATTCATGTGAAAGATTCTGTGAAATATAAATATATCTCAAGAGAGAACCAAACGCTGGATGCGAAATATATTTGTAAAATATTTTTTTTCATTAATACACGTAGAAATTAGAATTAAATTCGAAAAATTGTTCAGACCATCCATTGTGATCATACCATTTATTTTCAAACGTTAATTAAATCCTAATCGTGCAAATCCCGAACATTAATGTCCGAGCGATTCTTGAAAATGAAAAAACCTACGTATTATAACTATCTGGTAAAAGAATTTCTAAAAAATATATTAAAACTAATGTTTCCTTAATATAGAATGTTGAAACAAATCCATGAATTTTTACAGAATATTTGCAACGTTTTTAATCAGAAAAAAACCACGTCAGACATAAATATTCAGGATTTGCAAAATGTGTATCTATAAAAAAAAAAAAAAAAAAGATTAGGGTCATATAGGATTCTGATGCTTTAGACACATACATAATAGACGTCTAGATTAAGGCGTCTAGTAGATAAATTCTACGTAGAGTAACTCTCGAAAAAATTTTTGAAAAGAAAGTGACTATGCAAATGACTTTGAATGCCTTACATACCACCTTGGAAATCCACATTCAGTTCGAGCTACTTAAATGTTCGAATTATCTGTCATCGTGGAATATTCCGTTACTTTTCCGAAAAGAGAAGCCTAGCAGCTAAGATACCATCCGTAAACGTACAAGATCGTACAAGAAAGATTGATAGCAGAACTAATTGTTTTCTTCCAACTACGCTTAACTACGGTAGTCGTTTCTTTATATAACCCGTGACAGCTTACAACTTACTGCTATTATTGCAAAAGAATCACAGAGAAGATCTAGACGGTGACATATTGGAGGAGATTGGTCAATGCCACGCGCCACGATCGGTAGTCCCGGTCGTCGAATTTCGAAACTCAAGGCTGCCGAGTTCCGACTTTAATGTTGCTCTTGAAGGACAAATCCCAGAAAATTCCGAACACGCGTGCGTTACGCGCGAGCGTGCGTACATGCATTAGAAAAGAAACCGAAAAAGTAGCAAAAAAAAAACAAAACAGAGATGTAACAAAAAGAGGTAGCTTTACCGATCCTATTATACTGTGTTTGCATCCGTGCACATGAAAAACCTGTTACCTTAGTAACAATGTCATTTTATGGCATTCCACAGATAAATTCAGGAGCGATAGTTTCTCTTTTTTTTGTCTTCACAAAATGGCGACGAATTTAAGCTATCGTTTATAAAGGTGTGAGAGACAATATATATACGTGTGAAAAATGTTCCACAAAATTTGCTTCGGAAATTATTCTATCGACTATGTTGCAAATCGTATATAAATATTTCACATGCTCAATAATTATATACATAAAACAAGACTTACTAATAATTCCCACTCTGAATGCGCGCTACACATACGTACAAGTGAATATATACTACAAAACTAAAAATAAAAATATAAAATCTATCAGAAATGCATAGTTCGCGATAAGCTCATCGCATGCGAAAAGGTTCGTTTCATCGAAAATCACCGGAGTATCCTCTTTCTCTCTCTCTCACACGGCACTGCACGGAAGAGCCGTCAAAAGCGAGGAAGGAAGCGGAGGCGGGGAGAACGAAGGAAGGAAAAGGGTATGGAACAAGGACGGCGCCGCCGCCTCTGATCTCGGCGATTCCATCATCAGCGACTCGGAGCCCGGAATGGCAGATAAAAGGCAATTGAATTTAAATCATGAATACGAACGAAGCGAGGAGAGTAGAGAGAAAGAGAGAGACGGGTAGAGAAAGAGGTCGGAAACGCGTGCGGAGGAAACGAGAGGAAACGACAGACATGCGAAGAGACTGTGCAAGCTCCGAGCCCCGACGGCAATCGACGGTGGTAGCTTTGTGACGATAATAGCTTCAACCCCCGAGCCTCCTATCCCCTGGGCTCTCCGCGTCCCTTCTCGTTTACCGGTGAATACGCGGAGACACACAAACACACTGACGTACGTGCGTGTTGCACAACGAAAACGCGCGCGTATATTGCCCTTTCTCTATCCTCCCTCCTCTTCTCTCATGTCGATTTTGTTATACGCGCGAATACACGCGTATGTAGCAATGCGAACGAGGCAAATTGACGGTACGCACCATCACGGTCGGCTCTGAAAATATCCTATTAATTACAGGTACAAAAGTGCGTTACGCGCAAACGTCGTTTGCGGATTAAACGGCGCATTTTGCGCTGATGGCGCACGGCTCTATCGGGAGCAAATTAATTCCCATCGTTTTTGGTTTTCTAGTTGCAATCGCTCGGGGGAAAAAAAAGGGGAAGCAATTCTGTTAGTTGTTAGTATAACGCAAACTGCGATGATAAAAAAAAAAAAAAAAAATACAGATGCGCTCGATCGTTTTTTTGTTCGCGCAAATTGTATCAATGTAAAGATTCGAAATTGTATCAATGTAAAGAGATTAAAATTGAAAAATCTCAATGTAATGATATTAAATATAAAAGAATGTATTAATAATAGTGTGTGTTTCGTAATATAAGAAAATACGTGCTGGCAATTTTGCTTCAATCGTGATATGCCACCGAAAAACAAAATTCCCTTCGCCTCGCAGCTTGATTTTCAATCGGTACCGATTTTGCTATTAGCGGTGCTTTATAATCAAAATAAATTGCGTCGCGTATAAACACCGCGACAAGCGTATATATATATGTGCAGTATGTTTATACACACACAAATAAATATCGAATAAGTATCGCTATCGGATAATTATCAGATAACAAATGACCGCTTTGACGGACGCGGCAGAGCGAAAGCCCCCGAGCGCGTTTCCTGGAGAAGCTTCTCTGATCGATCCTTCAACCCTCCCGTTCAGACACTCATGGCAGAGCCCCGGACGTCGACATCACGACGCCTGCTCTTTCTCTCTCTCTCTGTCTCTCTTTCTCTCTCTGTCACGAGCTCCACCCACGTATCGAGGCGTCGTACATGCGCAACCCAGACGGTTCGCGAGATGACATGTTCGCCAAACATCATAAAACGGCCGCCCCGTAATCAAGCCGGTTGCAATTAGCAGGCGCGCGCGCACATGCACACGCACCGTCGCCGTTCGCAGGAAAACGAGTTTGTTATTTATTTACGTGCAAACTCACCGATGAATCCTCACAGCAGACAAACTTTGTTCAACTTACACCGCGGTGTTGCGAAACACAATTGATAACACGCGCATCTCGCGACGAACACAAGGCGCGAATAAACACAATGTGTCATTTCACGAAAGCGAAACGTCGATATGTTACAGATCGCACGTATTTTCGGTTGAGAAAGAAAAAATGCAAAAGGTTCCAAAACCGCAGAGGAAAGATAAATAATCTCCTAACAATTCATGTCGTGTAGACTCTGTTTACACTTGTGTGTAAAAAGATTGACAGACTTGTAATAGCAATTTTCGGAACAATGCACAGTGGTTTTTTTTTGCTATTATAATACTCTCTTATTTTCGATCTTCAACCTTTCTCCAAAACGAGTGTATTCAACAAGCTTTTATCTTGAAATCCTTTCTTCTAAAATTTATGGAGAAGCGACTTTTTTTGCCAGAATTTTTTACCCTAAAAAAAAAGCCAAAGCTTTTCATAGGCGTAACTAATAGGACTTTCTTTCTAAAAAAAAAAAAAACAAAGTATCTATTTGTGTTTGTGAATTTCTTTAGAGCAGATATCGGAAAAAATATGATGACAGCAACACGATAAATATTAAAATGTCTTCGGTGTGTGAGATTTCTTTTGTATCTGTGTATGTAAGAAGCCTGTGATTTCTAAAACCAGGTTTCGAAAATATTCTTCTTTTCTTACTTGAAAACGCATCTCGACATTGAGAGATTTTCAAAAATTTATGTGCCTCTAATCTTAAAATTGAAAAGGGTAGATAGCAACTATCGACTATCGACTCATCGATTGCGCATCGTCATATGGTTCTCACCCGATAAGCTGACTCGACTCCATAGATAGTTTTGCATCGTTCCGTAAGATAGGACAAGTGGCGACATCCAATAGAAAGTATCTTAATTTAATTTCACGCGCGATATCCGCTTCTTCCGCCTTGATTATATAAATTCAAAATGAAAACGTGTATATAAAATGAAATATGTATATATATAATCGCGATTGACTAAATAGTAGCAACAAAATTGCACTCAAAATTGTACAGACAGCTCTTAATTGGCTTTCAATTGATGTTTACGAAATGTCTCTCGAAAGGTAGACAACAGGTGTTCAGAAATAAGACAACGGAATATATTGCGAGTTTATTAATTATTAATATTATTATACTTAATATATATATATATATTTTTTAACATATATGTGTGTGTACATATATGTATATATACACGAATGTCCGACACGTACATTTCCTGATGCACGCATAATAACACACGCGTCCAACACTCTCACGCGCACACGCAAAAATTCAACACGCAAAAAATTTTCGTCGGATATGCATGTATATATACAAGACACCCTGTACGTTACGATACAACCGCAATTTAAATAAGATACATGCAAAGAACGTTATATTTAGCTCAAACAAGAGATATACAAGCCGTAACTATCCGATAAAGAGAGTTGGCTCGTCATTATATGTATTAGGCGTCTTTTTTTTCTTTTTTTCTGGATTTTTTTCATTTTAATTACAATTAGATCGTTTTCTCTCTCTCTCTCTTTGTATGTGTGTACCGCATTTCCCCCGGCACGTTCGCCGGTTGTACCGTTTTTTTCACAGAATATCCTGCAGAACGAATATGCATATATGTATACGCGTATGCGATTGTTTTATGTAAGTGTACTTGTGTGTGTCTGTGTACGTGTACGCAGTCGAATCAGCCCTTTCGAGACACTTCGACGACTTCATAATTTATATGAAAAGCGTGATAACACATGTATATACTGCATTGTACGGAACATCTATTTCTGTCTGCAAATACGAATTCTATTATTGAGATGTTGTCGATCTAACATTGGCGGATAATAACATTCCCCATCGCGAGAAAATAGTTTTTTAGCGGAATACAGAATTCGGCGCGGTTCGGAAACGATGAAACGACAAATATATATGTATTTATGTACGGTATAAATCTCGTCGATCGGTTCGAGCCGCGCGCGGAATCTCATCCGGTTATTTTGTTTTTTCGCACATTTTTTAAATAATTTTTTGTTATACGAAGACAAAAAACTCCGTCCAAAAGTTTCTCCTTCAGTACTTATGTTTCTGGTAGTGTACTGTGTGTTATTACAAACACACCACCGCATATTTTCGTTGAGAAAAAGTGTCTTTAAAAACCAGCATCGATACACCAACGGGTTTTAGTCGCCACATCTAAAAGCAGGATCGGCGTGAAAATTATTGTTATTATTATTAATATTAATATTATTATTATTATTACTGATATTATTATTATTATCGCAAAAAGCCGACGAGTGTCTGACGTCGGTTGTAATATGCATTTCTCGCGTAACAATAATTAGGCTTAGAACAATTGTTTTGTTTTTCTTCGAAGAATTATAAAAATTGCAAATCCACAATTTCTTAAGTCTAGAGACCTCGCAGATTGCGTTACTCAGGGGAAGGGAAGAGGGAGGGATCCCTCGTTGAACGCGTTTTCAAATTTTTCGATATACATAACGATAAAACATCTAAAATATAGAAATCAATATGTATCTCGTAACACATAAAAGCGCGAGAGACTTTATACGTACGACACGTTAAAAACTTTCTTTCATAGATTAAAAACAATTCGTATATAAATTCAAATTCGATGATTTGATTATCATAGAAGATACAAAGCGAAAGCTTACGCAAACGTGTAAAAACGTAATAACATGTTACTTTCTGTACACAAACAATGATGTGCTCCTCGATCAATGTAAGGTTCGATAGAATTTACGACGCACAAATAAAAGGATACAATTGTTAACATTTTTTTTTCTTTTACACGTACGAGGAAAAAAAAGTAATAGAATTTACGTTACTCACAAACACCGCTATCGAAAACGATATAAATAAAATTTCGTTTGTTTTGTCATACACTATCAGAGAATTATATAAATTACAATTAGGGTTAAACCTGGTACATGATATATGTATATGTATAATATCTTGCAAAAGGAATCGATACTTAGATATTTGGCTTGTCAGCATCTGAAATATTACAATACAAAACAAAATGAATTTTCGATATAGGCAACACGCGCAAATCCAACAAAATTAAAATTTAAAAAGTTTACATACGCATTTTCTTTATACACAAGCTGTTCTCTCTTTCTCTTCTTACTAAGACAATATATCGAGCAAGTTCTCTTCTACTCCGATCAATTACACAGACGTTTTTGACTTGAATAGAAAAACTTCATCGATCGGTTGCGATGCCACGAAAGAAAAAATACCGATGTGAGGTTTTGGCAGAATTCGCGGAAACGAGACGCAGAGAGTCGAAAATGAAGTTTTTTTTTTTTTTTTTTTTTTGATTGACTTCGAAGCAGAAAGAAAGGACGAGAATCAGCAGCAGAAAAAGCAAACAACGATAATAAATCTGTAACATTCTGAAGGGACAAGAACTTCGCGCGATTGACGAAATCTTAGGCGAAGAAATGCACATCTGTCACATAACTCATCAAAATTTCTTAAATGCTTGTTTTGTACACACGGTTAAAATTAAGTGTTGCGTCAATCTTACGTAATCGCGCTTCAGAATTTATTGTAACAATCCTATTTAAAGTGTCACCTGGTGTTTTGTTTCATACGCTTATATATATAGAATTTAATTATTATACGTAATATTTTGCGTATTGTATTTATACAGTAACAGTAAAATTTATATTATTCTTATAGGCTGTATATATCATTCAGGATGACACGATCCCAAACAAATCGTCGCAGACATTCTGAAGATGATTACGGAAGATTCGTACGATAATATATAATCAAATGTCTTTTTTTTAATAAACAAAAGGTTTTATTTTATAAAACGTGTATTTTTAAATCACGTGCATTTTTTTTTTTTTTTTTTTTTTTTTTTTTTTTTTTTTCATTTTTCACAACATTTTCGCGGTTTGCTTTTTCTCACTGAATTTTATCGACTGTTCAATGTTAGCTAGAGTTATACGCAAGAACAAATTGATCATTCTCTTAAGAATCGGCGACAAAAATATATGCTCGCCTACATATGCTAAAAAACAATTTCACATCATTCCAATAAAATACGATATTAATGCAGTACAACCAGAACTATAGGTACCAACGACGCTTATTTGTTTCTGTTTTTCTTTTCTCAAACGATTTAAAATAGGCTACCAATCTGTACACTAGGAAGAGATTGGCGGATTAATGTAATTGCCGTCGAAAGGCAGAGGAAAAGAAAGAATTATGAATTATATTTACATATAACAGTTCTTATATATACCCGGCGCCCTGTTTTTTCGTTTTAGACCAGCCGAGCCAATGTCAGAACGATCGATATATACCCTGCCTACTCGTTGCTATCATGGGGAACACAAGAGGCGTTTTAGCCGTGCCACCTCGCGCTCGCGCTTGTGCACCGATTTCTTTTTCTCTTTCTCGCGCGCGCGCTATACACGGAAGCGGCTGAAGTATGCGCACATTCGGAGCTACGCATTTTATTAATATTAATATTATTATTATTATTATTACTTTTGTTTAGTTCTGCTTGAGTTTTGCGAAGTCGATCTCAGCGTAGGTGAAGTTGTCCTGGGTGGACGCCGGCGACACGGGCGCCGTATTGCCGCATTCCGGTAAATCGAGACTAGCGTAATGTAGAATTGACGCACCCGGTTGCAGTTTCTCGTAGCCTTCGGAGTCCAACGGACTCGGCGTGGGTGTGGGCGTCGGCGTCGGCGTCGGCGTGGGAGTTTCGTCGATGAACTTCGGGGAAGATGGCTTCGACTGTTGTAGGCTCGACGGCTTGAAACCCGGAGTAGGACTGGTGTTCGTCGGCGAGGCCGTGACGAGACGCGGTTTCGACACCGTTAGATCCGTGAGTTTCTTGGTTATTAAGTTGACCGACTTGTTGTGTTCTTGCGACGACGTAGATTTTGATATAATCCGAACGGTGGTCGTTTTCTCCACAGGACTAGGCGGCTTCTCGTTGTTCATCTTCGACGACGGTTTCGTCTCCGTTGACGGGGTGGGACACGACATGAAGACCATATTCACGGGTTCCATTATCGCGTACTCACTGTCTTCGTCCTGTTTCAATGCGTCTGCCGTAGAAAAATCGTCGTTTTTCTTCGTGAAAGGCTTTACAGGTGACTGAGGACTGTTCAGAGAAAAAGGGAAAATCGTGGACGAGGAGCCCGTGAGCGTTGTTCGCGGCGGAGAGGCGGGTGTGCTCGCTAAACTCTCGGACGTCGGACTGCCGTTCAAAGGTAGAAAACTGGGAGTTTTATTAGACGGCTTGCTGCCCGCTTGAATCGCGATCGGTTGCGATCGCGATTTCTCCTTACGGCTGCCCGTGCGTGTCTTGCGGTTGTTGCGATTGTTTCCCATGTTCATGTTTATGTAGTCCTGATCTAAAGACGGTCGCGTTTTAAAAGACATCTCTACGTATCCCTCCGGAGGACGCCTCGGCTGCGGAAGATCCATCGGCGCTGTTCTTGTACTACCTGAATATTCATTGTTTTCGTAGAATTATTATATGATCTATTACAATGATATAAATTTTGTAATAAGTACACGCGAAGTCGCAAAAAATCACTTTTGACTAACCTGGCGGTCCATTCGTTTGGTAACTATCCTCTTGCATAGGCGACGACACTTGTTTCGGACTTGTTTCCAAACGCGACCAATCCTCCTTCGCGCCGTCCATCTTCATGTAAGGTCCTTCCGCTTCCTCCACCGGTTTCAGGGTCGTGATTACAGGTTTGTGGGTAAAAGGTAACGATGATATATGCATGTGGCTATGGTTGTGGTTGGCAGTGATTGTATTGTTATTATTATTGCGATTAATCTGCACAAGAAAGAAAACACAAATTCTTCTATTGTTTCACGATAAAACACAGTATAAAATTTTATCGGTAAATTAAAAACATCGATGTAACACCTTATTTATGCCACTCATATCGACGTATGGGGCAGTGGTCGATATGGGAGCTTGTCCGGGCGACATGTCGACGTAGGAACTAGTGTCGGTGGCAGTAGAGTACAATTGCGGTTGCGATTGCAGCTGGGAACAGGACGTCGGTGGCGAGGAGTGAGCGGTCGAAACACTGGGTCTCGTGAAATCCAATTCCATGAGATCCTCCATACGATCGGACGCTCCGGAGCAGCCCGAATTGTGTCCCCAGGAACTCGATAGCAACGGCGCGGAGCTTGACTTCGAGTTCGAGTCCGAACCGGCCGGCAACGGCACGATGGCCACGTTAGCTAACCTACCGATTTCGGGTCTCTTGGAACGACTACCTACGGAAAACGCTCGCACTCTATTGGCATCCTGTGGAGTGATATCCAATCTGTGTGCGCAAAGAGCAACATAAAAATATAAAATATAATTGCGTCAGAATGATTTCAACACTTCGCCAAACGTAAAAATTTCAAACTCCTACCTATTTTTACGATGCCTGTTTGCCTGTTCCGGTCTCGATCCGACGGAGTAAGCTCTGGTCGGTCTGGAGGCTTGGAGATCTTCTCCGGGTGTTAGGAAGCTCGTCACCTTGTCTAAGTGATATTCGGAAAACCGCAAGTCTGTACTGGGCGTACCGGACGTTACAGAACAACTGCTGCCGTCGTTCTGAGACATGTCGTCCGGAAAGTGGCCGTTGTGACTATTTACAGGGTCCATATCGACGTAACCGTCATCCAGTGGTTTCTGACGCCAGCCGTCCACAGCACTCTCCTCCACGAGGGACGATCCACGCGAATGCGAGTGAGCTGTCGTCGCCGGACTCATATGTATGTATGCGCCACCTCGGCTGGGACTCGAGCCGCACGGACTGTACATCTCACTCTGGTAGGAACTCTGTGACCAAAAAGACAATTGATTTGTCAATTGTATTTGAGAAACATAAAAAAAAACCAATTGCTAGAATATTCACCTGAGAGGGCGAATGAGACTTGAAGTTTGGCGAGTATTTGAGATGCGTATGATGCGACGTTGACCACAAGGTGTAGTCGTCACCCTTCTTGTCCAATATCATAGGCTCGTCCGGAGTCAACGAGTGGCCGTATCTCGTGACAGGACCTTCCTCCATAATATTCTCGCCGCAGTCGTCCATCGAAGGCGACGAACCGGCCGAATCCGACGAGCAGACGTCGGAAGCGGGACTGATCGGCATCGACGCGACCGGCGGGGAATACGAGAGACCTCGTCCACACATGGAATGCGGTCGCGGCACGTGGGTCAAGACGTTGGCCCCTCTGGGATGGTTCAACACCATCATTGGTTGTCCCTCGCTTGTGGTACGTGCCCTCGACGGCAAACTGTCGCATCGATCGCGTCCAGTAGCACCTGCAAACGCATTTGTCAGAGATTTTCTCGTAACGGATAATTTGTTGCAGGTAGAGTCAAGCCAGTTCCATCGTCCCAGCATAGCAGTTAATTGTGCGTTAGTTTGTGTTGTGTAATAACTGTTATTATCATGTAATAAACATATCGAGAGAGAGAGAGAGAGAGAAAGAAAGAGAGAATTGTTTATTGTTAAACAACGTATTCTCTCAAGCACAGAAAATGAAATGGACAATCACCTTATTAATTATTCTGCACATACGCAGATTGAAAATAAGTAAAGCAATGACGATTATGTAAGAACCAGTGATTATATTATCTAAGTATATATTAACATGTGAAGAACATCCAGAAGAAATATATATATTTATGTATCCATTCTTCACATCTTCATATCCCATATAACGAATAGAAGATATATATATATATATAACCGAAGCGCTCAATTCATAATAATACATCGTGCACTTTTAATAGCATGCTAGCAGAACTTCACACTCGTAATTACTGCGATCTTACGTTAAACAATTGTAAACACTGATCGATCGGGCCTCGTACATTTTGGATGTTTATAATAACAATAGGAGGGCAGAAATCGAATGCGAGACGGAGAAAAGAGCGTTCAACAAGCAAGATTGCAGAAACACTGAGGGGATAAGAACAGAGATTCGAATTCGAACAAATTTTAAACAAATATGACGGAACAAAATACATACACCGTAAAACGGATCGTTTAGACGGTTGCGTTTGATTGATAATAACGACGGCTAAGGGCAGCGATAGGGTTCTCTGATGGGATACTGTCGCAGTGGTTGTAGTCGTGGTGATCGTCGCGGTGACAGTCGCGGTGATGGTGTTGGTGATGGTGGTAGTGGTTGCGGTGATGGTAGTAGTGGTGGTGGTAGTGGTGGTGGTAGAAGTGGTATTGGTGGTGGTGGTGGTGGTAGTGGGTATGGTCGTAGTATTTGTTGTTGTGACATGAGTGGATTGGGAATTATTGACGGAATGAGGATGACTCGCTACCGAATGACGACGTCTAGCGGTACCGGCACTGTTGGCATTAGTCGTGTTGGCAATCCCAGTAGTCCAAGCCCCGGTACCAGCAACGGCTGCAAACCACACACCTCTCACTATCGCACAACTCTTTTTGTCGTGAAAACACGTGCATCCCGTGCCGAATACTTTTTGGATATAGATACGGCACGGATAGTGCGTTCGTACTGATCCGTGTTGTTGAAATTACGTATATGACCGCGCGATTGTCGAATGTGTCTTGCGTTGCGTTAACTGATAAGTTCGACGTGTGAATTCAAAAACGCGCTCTCGACAACACTCTCCGTATTATTTTTCGATTAAGTCCCTTTAAACGCGATACGTTCACAACAATACGTACACCAGTCGCACGAACATCAAGATTAAAAAACAAAACAAAAAAAAAAAAAAAAAACGTAATACGAATTTAGCTTCTCAACTCTCGTCATCGTTTTAACATGTGTACATCGATACAGAAACCTAACACTTAAATATAATTTACAAATTTTCTATAACTTAATTGATGACGCGAATTAGTCATGCTATTTACAAAATGTCATGAAGCTAGCACCCATAAGAAAAAAAAACAATATATATGTAATTACTGCGAAGTCGACCAAGAGATTTTCCTTCCTCTTGACACAATTGGTCATTGCATTCATATCAATTTAGCCTTTTTACCTTGTTAATTACATGTCTCTCTCACATCGCGCGATTAATAATTGAGTAATATGTTGCCATTGATCTCAATGACGGCAAATTTACATCAATGCATGTGTGTAAGTACTACAGTGGTTACCACATTATGTTAATGCACATACAACATATGATATATATGTACAGATACTATGTATGTATGATATATATATATATATATGTACAGATATTATGTATGTATGATATACACAAGTTTAACGTTTGATATCTCAGGGTTATCGAGACCGAAATGCAATGACCAAAATACCTTCGAGCGAGATTCTGAATTCGGTGTGAAACAAAATCTCTGAGAAAAAGAGAAAGAAAAAAAATGAAAAAACGATATGTTCACACACTGCCCTCGGTTTAATCCGTTGTCATTTTTTTTTTTTTGCCATTCGAAAACCACAAAACGCGTAAAAGAATAAAAGCAAATAACAACTATGACAGAGAACAGACCCGTGACTGTTTGATTGGTGGAGGAGGTACTCCGAGATTGTATGGGGACATAGGAGGTAGCAGTCTGTTCCTGCAATGCTTCCGCTTGCTCCTTGTGTGTCCTCTGTTCCTCTGTAAACCCCGTAAACCCACTTGTGTTACTCGACAAGCTAAGCTCTTTACGTGTGTTTGTGCCTATAACCTAATCCTAATCTATGGTAATTCACTTAAGAGAAATTACAACTTAATTTGATGTGTGTGTAATTACGATCTAGGTGAAAAGGAAAAGACATACCGTCTCGGAAAAACGTAATTCACAGTTTGGACAAATTGAGGAATTTACGTAAACAGGAAACAATATGTAAACTGACATATTCAAGCAAAAAAACAAAATAAGAAAAAAAAAGGACGCAGTACTCTTTGACAGACAATTTAACACTGGACAATTTTACACTGTAATATCAAATTGTTTCTAACTGTGTATGTGAGAAAAAATCTTTTTTTTTCTTCTGATGTAAAACACACTAGGAAAAAAAAACCCGCATCTTTTCTGGCGTGTAAATCATATCGAATAAATAAATGTGAAAGCTCCGTGGAAAATTGCTGGCTCACCTAGGGGCGAGAAACTGTGAAGCTTCTGGCCGGTGTGCCGTCGCTGGAGAACGGATATGGGTTTGCTGGCTTCATTGGCGGACGAGCTGCGCATTCTCTGACGAGGTCCTCCCACCTCGTCCTTGTTGCTCTTTGAATTCCTCATCGCGGTCGTGATTACGTCGTACATGTTCAGCGCGATATTGTTATCTTCGACCGCCATCCAGAACTCGCCATCGCCAGTTACGGCGGACCGGCCGACCTCTATGTAAAATATGTCGTCCGCGAATCCACATCGTCTGATGTAATTTAGCTGTGCGAGAGATAAGAAAAAAAAAAAGGGAAGAAAACCCTTTGCATTAATAAAATTCAATTTTACATAAATCTTATATTTCTAAGCGTCTTTTTGTCGCGACTCTTCTATTTTAACGAATTTATATCGTTATTGTTGCGGTGAACTATTGTGGGATGTTGTGCAATTATTTTCGTCGCGTGTCATTGTGTATTTCTATGGGCTTAGTCTAAACAAAAAACGTCTTATCTACTCTACCAATCTAGCTACGTCAGGAGGAAAGGAAAAAAAATACTGACTCATCTAAATGCATGTCACACCGCCTGAATAAAGACGGTAAAATTTCGTCACCTTTTTACATTATGCTCGTTCATGGCAAACTTCGTAGAAAAAAAAAAAATAATAAATAAATACATATATGCGCAGGAGATCGTGAGAACTGTGAGTGTTTACATTTATTATTTCTAATACAACGGACTGTTGGATAGGTTTTGGGAGAGATGACATTTTTTGTCGTTAAGAGCTCCTTACGGAAATCTCGATGGAGTCGGTGTTGTCTTGCGCTCCTATCTTCACTAAACTCAAAGTTTGATCGGTGAGGCATAATCTGTAAGGTCCGTGAATGTTCTTCCGCGCCCCCAGACCTTTTCTCTGCATTGTAACTTGCCACACGTGTTCTGAAACAAAAAACAAAAAAACAAGAACATCAGCAAAAAAGAAGAAAAATTGTCAACTTCGCGCTTCGACATTTCGCGAAATAAATTCGTTTAATCGGAATTTTGACAAATTCCGCGCGTGCAATTAGACGAGACAATCGCGCTGACAATCGAGGCGAATAATTTTTTTCTTTCTACTGAAATAATGCGATTGGCACAAATCAACGCGCAATTTCGGAACGAAGGTACTCTTTTGTTTTTATTTAAACGTCAATATTGTTTTCGTTCCCGCAAAGAGCGCACACGCGCGCAGACAATTGCCAAGGTTATTTTTATTTCAAGGCTGCGTAATTCGTACAAAATGTAGAACTTGCAAACAAATATACGGTCGGTGGAAAACACATCTCCACCCCCTTGCTGCTCCGTTCTCGAGATCTCGAGCGAATTCGGATTGGTCTTTAAAAGAGTTCCCAGTCGGACACGCGATTTATCTTCGGCTACGTAGTCGAGCGTAGACCATATTCGACCGAAACTAACGGTTTAAAGCCAATTTGTCTCGTTCGACTGTGTGTCCGATCGAAACGCGAAAACAAAAAGAAAAGAAAAGAAAAAAAAAAAAAAAACGAAATCGTTGAAATAATGATTTAAAGTCGTCGATTCATTCCACTCGGATGTAAACAAACGCACACGTGCGAGCGGGTGACGCATGTTTGCGGGTTTCTCCGCCAGTCGATACGTAGAGATGCGCAATAATCTCTCTCATTGTCAACATCAAAACTCGATTATCATCCGCGAGGAAAATCGAGCGAGAGACGTCTTTCGTCGAGCTCGTAAATATTACATAACAAATAATTTAATTCACACGGAAAATCGTGTGAATTACATCAATTACATGTTTATTGTCACATTCGGTGTGACGTTTTTTAGGTCACTTTGTTTTGCCAACAAAAAGATGATCAGAAAGTTGCAGATTATTTCGCGAACGAGAAGATCAAACTGAATTCGCGACACGAGCGGCGACAAAAATATTGGGGCGAGAATATGCCGATATGGCGCGAGCGAGGAGTGCTTTTAAAGTGCTTTGCTCGCTGGCGGCGGGGAATTTGAAAAAGCGTGTGTGTGTGTGTGTGTTCGAGACGCGATTTTACCGAATGTAGGCCGCGGTTGTTCTCCGTCGGGCACGTCCCCGCTCTGCAGCCTCAGCATCGCCTTCAGCCACTCGTCCAGCTCCTTCTCGTTGTCGAGGATCAGGCAGAAGCACTCGTCCTTCGTGTAGAGGGCGATCACGTGCTTGTGCTTGGTGTCGCCGCGTTTGTTGATGTTGAAGCAGCTGTGCAGCAGAATGCTGCGCTTGGGCGGCTGTCGGTTCTCGAACTTCTTCTTGCTGTCGTAATACTCGAGACAGGCGAGGCAGCCGGGCGCCTCGCCTCGCAGCACGAAGTACTTCTTCTTCATCGTCTTCAGCTTCTTCAGGTGGCCGCAGCGGACTACGGGCCCGCCGGAGGGCGACGCCGGGCCCCTGCCCGAGGACATCGTTGGGATGATAATTTTGACGGCCGTTAAGTCACAACAACAACGACGATAATTTTTAATGTAATCACGCGCGATCCCTTTCGCGTATCGGTCCCTTGCACCTGCTATCATTCACATGGTATTCCTGTTATATCCCAAGTTGGTTCTCTCTCTCTCTCTCTCTCTCTTTTTCGCCTTGTGTCTTCCTTCCGCGAGACGTTCTCTCGTTCTCAGCAAAAGACCGAGTTCGTCGCCGCGAAGAACGTCATTCCCGCACACTCGCAGGCTAAGTTCCGAGATAGATTCGCGCGCCAACGTCTCTCTCTTTCTCTCTCTCTCTCTCTCTTTCTCTCACCGCCTGCCGATTGACGCTCGATCGCTACGCGATCTGCGCACTTTCGCGGGCATAACAACACAACAGGCCGTCAATGTGTCAGCGAACTGCGTTCTAACACGCGCCGTCGTTGTTGCCGTCGAGATCCGCAACGTAGCGTCTCTGCCCTCCGTGAAAGGCGTCCTCGTGGATCGAGTCCTCGGCCATATAAAACGTCACCGCTCCGACAACAATAATACGCGCACGTAGTCCGCACGTAATCCTGGGTCGCAGCCAACGACACTCCGCGCACGGATCCGCCGAACATTGAACGGAGTCACGACGAGACACCGGGAGCGGCCTTCGTCTTCTTCGCTGCGGCGGGATCCACGTTACGAGACGTAAATAAGCGGCGACGCGGCGCACCACCACCACTACCACTATTACCACTACCACAACCACCACTACCACTACTACAATCGGTGCACCACCACCGGTGCATGTGCACTAAGAAGCTGCGCCGAGGATCGAGGGCGTGCGTCGCCTTTGCTACGCCGCCTCTACTGCTCCAGCCCTCCCTACGGCGGCAGTCGACATGAGCGCGAACGCGCGCGGACGTCTACCTCCTTCTCGGTTAGGTTAGGAGAGACAATAACAACACAACGGCGTGTCACAATTGCTGGCGCGACGAAGCGACGAGCGCGCAACGTGGATTGATTGATGACGATGTCACGTCGAGAAACCAAACGTCGACCGATTCCACGCCGAAACGCGCCCGACGACTCCGAGATGTCGCGCGACGGCACTTTCTCACTCTCGCTTCGCTCCCTCCTTCGTTCCGTCTCTTTCTCTTTCCCCGCGTCTCTCGGCACGCCTCGAATCCACCTGTCACGCGGTTTCGTCTAAATTTCGCTCGCTAACCGATCCCGCGGACCGACGACGGGGGAATCACAGACGAGCCACCACCGCTGGCTGCGCATCGCCCCGCCGCGTGGTGAAATTCCGTGCCGCGACGACGATCGTCAGGCTTAGCGCGAGAACGGAAGACACTCGCCACGAGGTGCGGCCGAACGAACGAACGAACGTAGGAAAGAGCTTCGTGCACCTGTTTACCGCTCCGAATAACGCAATTTACTGCGTGGTCCACCACCGTCGACGTGCATACACACGAATGCGCGCGCGCACACACACACACGCTGCTCACATCCAGAGATCACACACGGATAGACGACGGACGAACAGAGAGCGCAACACGCGCGCGACGGCGACACGCGTAACAGTTCGGAAGGAAAGAGAAGGGGGGTTCAAGAGGGATGACGGGTTGGAAGGGGGATTCACGGCATACACGGCAAGGCGTGTTCTCTGTCTCTCTCGTATCCGCGCGCGCGTGTCTCGTTCCGACTTTCGTGGAAAACGTGTTGTTACGCCGCACCGTGGAAAAAAAGGACGCGACGGATGTGACGATTTTTGTTTCTTACAAACGGGACGAGACACGGGGAAGAGACACCTCGCAGGTGGGCGGCTGACCGAAATTTCTCGCTCCTTATCGGTGCGCGCGCGCGCGCGTGGCGACGACGGCGAGCTCCTCTCGGTAAATAGGCTACTGCCAAGGGCACCGCGATTTTTTTTCATGCGCAATAGCGACGGCCGACGACGTCAAAACAACCATGGCAGCGGGACGACGAGCGGCATTCCAGATCGAAACGGGCGCCTGTTTCTCTTCCCTCTCTTTCTATATACTTATATATATATATATATATATGTGTGTGTAATTTCTCCACGCACACCGCCACTGGTCGCGCTACACGACGTAACGTGAATGACTACTTCGCGACACTCTTCCCGCTTCCTCGCAGCTGCTCCTTGCTTCCTTCTGTCTTCCTCCCGGGAGCGGAAGAGAGACGCACACTACGCTCGTGTTATAAAACGACGCACCAACAGTATTGTCACACAAGACAAGGCGGGTGTGGAAAGGGCAGGGGGAGATGGACGAGAGATCCGCCTCGGTGAAATTTTGACACGCCGAGAGAGACACACGTTACGCCGAAAAATTTACAGGAGCGGATCGCACGACGAAAGCGCTGCTTCCTCCGCGATCGTCCTCCACCTTTTTCCCTCGAGCATCTCACGCGCGGCGCTTAAATCTCTCGTCGTCGTCGTCGTTGTCGTCTCTCTCTCGTGCACTTATCAGGGATTTGCGTGTTTCCCCCTACCAATCGGCGCGAACACGAAACAAACACCGCGTCACACGCTCGACCGTGATCGGGCTCGCGCCGGAGCCATACACACGTATCGCCGTCGTCGTCGGCGCGACGCAACTCGCGCAAAACTTCGGCGGGCCCGTGCGTGTCACACGGCAGACAGCGGATTTTTATACGCACCACGACGACACACGGCAACACACTCGCGCAAAATTCTTCTCTCCCCTTCTTTCGCTCCTCTCTCTCTCTCTTTATATATATAATCTCTCTCTTTCTCTCTCTTTCGCGATCTGTTTGCGCGGGGTTCACGCCTAGCTATCTGGCCTAACAGACGATCGTGTCTATCTTGTAAAGGTCATGTGTACGGTGAGCTCCGCAGTTGTAAACAAGATGTACGCAGGCGCCGAGAGCGCGCGAATGGCGGCGACATACGCGATACGGCTACGCGATTGTAAATACGAAGCCGCGAAGGAGAGAACCACGCGCGCGCGCGCGCGCATTCTCCGCACCCGATCGTGTGTGTGTGCGTGCGCGCGCTACGCGACGTGGTTTATTATGTGCGTGTACACGAGCGCGACGACGATGTCTGTACGCGTGCGGCGCAACGGCGCAACTACCTAGTCTCGGTATCCGTCCGTTGACCGTGTCAACGGACGGACACCGCAATGCGGAAGGACCTTGCGGGGATGTGTCTAGGAGTTCCACGCGCGACGGCGCTCGAGAATAAAAAAAAAAATTGAAAAAGAAAAGATGATATGACAGGATTAAGAATACATCGAAGAACGTTGTTGTTGCGCTCAGAGCGTGTAATTTATACGTTTTGTCAAGCCAAGTTCCGCGAAACGTGCGCGCGCGAATTCGAGATAAAAAAAAAAGAAAAATATCCTCGCACTCGTAGCGAAAAGAAACGATCCCGTGTTGCAACGAGATGGTTTCACAACGGATACGTCGATCGGATCTCGCTCGCGAGCTTCGTAACGCGCGTTTCAATGTCACCAGCCGCAATGCATCAGACGGATCCGACAGCGCAATGTTTACTAATGCTACTCTCCCGTCGATGCACCGTTCTCGGGGAAAACGGGGGCGACGTGTTGATACACGCGTCCGCGCGGTGCGTGCTTCTTCCTCTCTCCTCTTCTTGAAGTACGCATGATTTTGCGAAGACGATCAAAGTATGCTCTCTAAAAAGGTCTACATAAAAAGAAAAAAAAAAACAATTCGCGCAATTCAACTTTTAGTGCGTACAATTCTAAATCGATATACGAGGAGCGTTTATGCAATCGTTGAGATATGTCGTGCCCTCTTTCGAGTCGAACCGCGTGTTGTGTCGTAACGTGAATTATTTTGGGTATTTGAAAACATAAAGACGTATTGTAAAATTTTGTCATGTTGAAATTTGTCTTCTTTCGAACGAAAAAATTGCTTTATTCCAAAGTTCCGAGTATTCTTATGTAAATGCGATATTTGGCAAGTGTCATATTTTAAATTGTAATTGTTTCCCATTTGCTTAAGAAACTCGTGCGGCAGATTCGTGCGAGCGAGCGTCAGAATTGATCAATCGTGTGATTTGGAAATCGAAGAATTGTCAAATCGTTGCCAAGCTCGCACGCGATTTAGCACGAAGAACAGTATCGCGCGTAGTCGCATATAAAACTATTCTAATTTTAGATGCGACTAATGTTTAATATAAAAAAAAAAAAAAAAAAAAAAAAAAAAAAAAAAAAAAAAAAAAAAAAAAAAATCTATTTTTCTATATCAGAGAATTTCCTCATCTGAACACATTTATAATTATTAATTAAAATAAAAACAAAACACAATGATTAAAGATCCAATAAAAAGAGTGTTGTTCAGACAAGGAAATTAATTCATGTGAAATAATAACTCAATAAATATATATGTATATTACATACATGTATATATATATATACACACACACACTTAACAAAATAATTAAAAACTAAATAGTTACAAAATAAAATCTGTTTAAAAATGTTATAGACAGGAAAGAGAGATAATATATTTTATGTATTATATGTGTATATATATATATACATTTTTTGTATGTCTATATATATACATATATATAGACATACAAAATATTATATATATATATGTATATGTATAAAAGTTTAGAAAAACAGTGTATAAAATATATAAAACTAAACGTAAAAGAACACTTACTTATTATAATATTATTACATGTATGTAATAACAGATGTCTATATACATAGATGTCTCTCAAATATATATAGTCAGTTATCTTAATATGATTCAATTGTCATATAATTGAATCTCTGTGGATTTTATATTTAGTCTAATTATATTTCCACAGCCTTGTAAATCTAACACAATACTCTTCGTGAAATATTATAGTATTGTTGTTGTTGTTATTACTATATTTTTATGAAATTCTTAAATCCTCATAAATAAACTTAGTCTTTTATTCTCTATCTTTACTTATAACACTTAGACACTTTCCTGTTCGCATGCAAGACAACTTTTTGTAAAAAACCTTTCACAATCCCACAATCCAACATTTTCTAAAGTTAAATCTTTTGTAATTGCGCTGCAAAGCGTGGCGAAATACTTTTATTAAGATTGTAAAAGAAATCGACGCATTATATCAGTAAAATAGTAATAATAGGAATAGTCGAAAATCACATACGAATTATTTCTTTTTATTATAAAAAATAAAAACTGTAAAAAACTAAATCAAAGTTTTTTCATGTACTGATAAGATTCAGTTCAAAAAATTATATAATGTATGTTTTCTCTCTTTCTCTCTCTGTTGCAAAAAGTATTTCTTAAGATCACAAAATTAAAAAAAAATAAAGCTTCTTAAACTTATTTCAACGGAGCATCTAAAGTTATTCCGTTATATATATGTAATACTGAAGCAAATCTAGAGTATTTGTTACCGAAACAAGTTCAAACTCTTGTTACCTAAAGCAAAAAGAAATACTTTCTGTTTGTCCCGTTCTAGCTACATATGCAAAATTATAACTAAAACATCCGTTCTTCTATGCTTCCTTTTTGTTGGGAAGAAACTTGCATTAGCATTACCCGAGGGCTAATACGAGGAATACTTCCTAGAGTTAACACATATGCAAGTTCAAATTCTTAGGCTGTCCTTCAGACCGGCACAACATTTATGTGAACACATGTTAAAGTTTTGCGCCGGATGATGCGTGATTTGTCCGACGAGGTTGATCACGCGTTATAAGGTGTCTTTACGAATACGTTAATAGCGTGTTAGCTTTTTTATTAGACAAATTATGTATTAGTTTTTATATCGTTAACAGTTACGTCGGTCTAAACGCACCTTTTTGTAATCTTAATCGTCACAAAAGAGCTACGTGAAAGTACAAACAAAAATATCTACGCGAAGACACCAAGTGCAAAGACGGAAATACTTGATAGTCTCCTTCTAATTTCTCTTTTTTTTGTCATAATTTTTGGTATAACAACTTTTAGAATACTTGTATATTGAACATCATAATCATGGCATAAAGTATCTACTTCGTAAACTTAATGTACTAAATATCTATACAGAAATGTCTCCGCTAAAGAGAGAGAAAAAGAGATGTAAAGAGACGGAATTAACACTTTGGAAACGAAAAAAAAAAAAAAAAAAAAAAAAAAAAATCGATCTGAATGTTCTGTCCGACCAAAGATACGAGTTTGTGTGCGTACTGGCAGGGAGCGGGCACACGTATCGTTCCGGGCCAGTTGTAATACAAGTGGCACAGTTTATACGTCAATCGTTGCATGTGGTCGGGCTCCATATTGGATGTATCGTGGAGAACGATGTAGTGTGTTGGTGTTACTGTACCTTCTCGAGTATTTTGTGGTATTAGGAAAAAATCGTAATAATTGCGTCTCGTCACGCAGGAATCAACAATAGTTCCTGCCGACGGATTTGTCAACTCGTTCTGCTTTCTCTGAGAATCAAAAAAACATCGATTGTTTCAACTTATCTTAATCGACGCGACACGACGTATATCACATTGTTTTTTTATGTTGATTCGTGATACTTACATTATCAGGAGTAAAGAATCGCGTGTTGATGCGCTTTTGAACGACAATCATGCTAAGTTTTGGATTATAATCTGGCGCTATACGGTGAAACGTTGCCCTCAATTGCTTCACTTCGTAGTTTTCGACATAATCCAAATCGCCGTCACCTACTCCATCTCGGAATATAAATATACGTTCCGGATTGCATTTGTTATGCTGGTGTAACAATCAATTTCAAATAACGTACAAGTTAATGAAATTCTAAAAGAATTTTTTAAGTTGTAACTCCTTTTATTGCACTTATTATTACCTTTTTGTACGCATTAAGGGACGAAATTAGACACATTTGCAGCATGTCCACTAGCTCCTGCTTACTGGCTTGTATGCAGATTCTGCTGTGCCACTTAGTCAACTGGTTATCCATACTTGCAACAAATCCGGCGACGCTCTTCTTTGCCGGTCCTCCGGTACCAGAATGATAAACATCTATACCGCATATCATGCTGTTTCGCTATTGCAATGAAATTTATGAGAATTAAAATTTCACAAAACTATTGTTGAAAAAACCAAACAAACAACACGAATATAAAACGATACGATAACACATTAAGGTCATGAGAAGTTAAACTGATATAAAAAAAAGCAAAAGTTTTTACGTTTTCACTGGAAATGAAAAACATAGTAAACAACGCGCGGTATCGTTAGAATAATGCATATAAAATATATAAAATATAATAAAATATATAAAATATAAAATATATAAAATATA